>PVJI01007738.1:0-75924 GCA_004026765.1 Micronycteris hirsuta | reverse complement strand
GGTGGTCCTGTGTTGGGTGCATATATATTTACAATATTTATATTTTCTTGGTGGATTCATCCCTTGAGTATTATAAAGTGTCCTTCTGGGTCTCTCTTTATGTCCCTTTTTTTGAAGTCTGTTTTGTCTGATATGAGTATTGCTACCCCAGCTCTTTTTTCTTGTCCGTTTGCTTGGAAAACTTGTTTCCAGCCCTTCACTTTCAGTCTGTGTAAGTCTTTTGTCCTGAGGTGGGTCTCTTGTAGGCGGCATATGTGTGGGTCGTGCTTTCTTATCCATTCCGCTATTCTATGTCTTTTAATTGGAGCATTTAATCCATTTACGTTTAAGGTTATTATTGATAGGTACTTATTCATTGCCATTTTTTTTTGTACCTGTGTTCCTCATTCTCTCTCTTTCCCTTCTTTTCCTTAAATCAGTCCCTTTAGCATCTCTTGCAGAGCTGGTTTGGTGGAGGTGTATTCTTTTAGACTTCTATTGTCTTGGAAGCTCCTTATTTGGCCATCTATCTTGATTGAGAGCCTTGCTGGGTACAGTAGTCTTGGTTACAGGCCTCTAGTTCTCATTACTTGGAATATTTCTTGCCATTCTCTTCTGGCTTGGAGTATTTCTGTTGAGAAGTCAGCTGCTAACCTTATCAGGGCTGCCTTGTATGTTACTTCCTGTCTCTGTCTCGCTGCCTTTAAGATTCTCTCTTTGTCTTGGAATTTTGCCATTTTAATGATGATGTGTCTTGAAGTGGGCCTGTTAGGGTTTCTTTTGATTGGGACTCTCTGTGTTTCTTGGACTTGTGTGACTTTTTCTTTCATCAGATTCAGGAAGTTTTCCATCATTACTTTTTCAAACACACTTTCTATTCCTTGTCCTTCTTCTTCCCCTTCTGTATCCCTATTTTACGAATATTATTACGTTTCATATTGTCCTGCATTTCCCTTAATACCTCTTCATTCTTTCTGAGTCTCTTTTCCTGGTCCTGCTCTTTTTGGGTGTTTTTTCCTACTTTGTCTTCCAGCTTGCTGATCCGATCCTCTGCTTCATCGAGCCTACTTTTGATTCTTTCTGTTGTGTTCTTTAGTTCAGATATTGTATTCTTCATTTCCGCTTGGCCCTTTTGGATAGTTTCTATTTCCTTTTTCATGCTGACATAGTTTGCAGTGAGTTCATCGTAGTTTCCCTGTTGTTTCTGGAAATTCTCTGCAAGATCATCGAGCTTCTTGAGCTTCCTGATAATCAATGCTTTGAACTCAATATCTGATAGTTGGTTTGCCTCTGTTTCATTTATCATTCTTTCTGGGGCTTCTTCCTTTCCTTTCATTTGGGGGTTGCTTCTTTGTCTTCCCATTGTTTGTGAGACTCTTCTTGCTATCCTCTGTTTCTTAAATTAATCTGTCAAGTTCTCTGGAGTAGCAAAGTTAATTTTGTCTCACTGTCTCTGTTTTTTGGACTGGCCCCTGTCCAGTACTGCCTCTGGTCTTTTCACAGTTCCAGGTTTTTATGTCTCACCTGTAGGTAAAGAGGAGAGAGGACGAGGGGGAAAGAAAGAAGAAAAAGAAGAAAAAAAAAAGGGAGTGAAGGAAGGGAGAAAGAATACTCTAGGGAAAGGAAGGGAAGAAGGAGGAATAAAGTATAAAGAAGGAAAGAGTGGAAGGACGAATTAAAAGAAACAAATTTTTTTTATCTTTTATAAATTAAAAAATAACAAAACAAAACAAAACAAGTTAAAAAAAAAGAGAGAGAGATATGAGGAGGAGTGGCCTAAGAATACTAAAGGAGAGGGAGGAAGAAGGAATTAAAAACTAGTGAAGGACAGAGAGGAAGAAGGGCTAAAAAAAACAAAAACAGAATAAAAGAAAACAAAAAAACCAAAAACAAACAAACAAACAAAAAAACACACACACATACAAAAAAAACCCCTTCAGCTTTCTGATTTTAAAGCTGTCCGGTCAGGCTGCGTCCGGCTTGGAAGATATTAATGTTTTGCTTTTCTTCCTTCCTGAGGTGTACTCTTCGCTGTTTTCCAGACCCCAGCCCAGTTCCTCGGCGTGCTTCTGAGTCTAAACAGTCTTTTGATGTGCACCTGATAGGGGCAGCTCTCCCATCGCCTATTTTCTCTCTGCTGGTCTAACTAATAAGTTCTTTCTGTGCCCTTTCTGGATAGTTTGGACCCTGCTCTGAGTCAAGAGTTTGGGCAGTCTGCAGCTCAGATCTGCCACTCCCCTCAACAGGGTATTTCTGCTTTATTCCCACAAAACTGATTGGTCCTGCCGGGCTACGTGCGCTGGGGCTGGATAGCAAGGACTTTGTCCCCAGCTGTCCGTGTGAGCTCCGTACACCTGTGCTGGCTTTTAATTCTGTCCTTGGGTAGTGGGCCAGCAAGCACCAACTGAGGGGCCCCGGTTGCGCACTGTCCCTGTTATTTTTGAGCTGTGCGCCTGTGTTTGCTCTTTTGGCTGTCCCTGGAATGTGCGCCAAAGAGCTCTGGCTGAGGGGCCCAGTTGTGCACTGTCCCTGGTCTTTTTGAACTGTGCACGATTAGACCACAGATCGTCGGGTGCACATGGTCCTTAGCTTCCCATTTGGTTGCACAGGTCACACTTGGCTGTAGAGCTGCTGACTGAAAGCTGTTCCCAATTCTTCTGGAATGAGCTGGGAAAGGCCTCGGTCCCGAGCTCAAACAGCCTCCAATTCCCCTTGATGGAAGCGCAAGCTGCCTCGGGCCGAGGGCCAACCGTGTTCTCACTCCGGTGCTACAGGCAGGCTTCCCTGGGCCTCCGATCTGGGTCATGCACCGATCCCGGTCGCCTACCGATCCTGGTCACGCACCGGATCCCAGTGGCGCACTGACCTCGGGACTGTTGGGGCCGGGGCCTCTCTAAATAGCCACGGAGCACCACTTTTTTTCCTGTTTTTCCTCTCCGAAAAATTCTTCCTATTTACGCCCGCCAGACCAAACAAGCATCTGACCACTCACAAATCCCAGTCTGGCTCCCTCCCAAAGAACCTTGCATCTGATCCTGGCGGCTGCCGGGTCTGGGACTGAAGCCCCGCCCCACTCCCCCGACTTGTCCCGATGGGGACCCTTTCGTGCCGAAGCACTCTGCTTACTGTATGAATGTTCAAATTCCCCTGTAATCTTGGGCATCAATCATCATATGTGTTGGAATACTGCTGGGTTTTCGCCCCGTTCCTCAGAAAATCAACCAGTGGGCAGGAGGAAGTAAACTCTGTTCCCCCTATCTCGCTGCCATCTTCCCTTGCCTATCCTTAATTTATTTATTTTTAGAGAGGGGAAGGGAGGGAGAAAGAGAGGGAAACATCAATGTGTGGTTGTCTCTTGTGTGTCCCCTACTGGGCACCTGGCCTGCAACCCAGGCATGTGCCCTAGACCTGGAATCCAACTGGTGACCCTTTGATTTGCAGGCTGGCACTCAGTCCACTGAGCCACTGTGTAGTAGTCCATTGTGTAAATGTACCACAACTTTTTAATCCACTCATCTACTGATGGGCACTTAGGCTATTTCCAGCACTTGGCTATTGTAAATAATGCTGCTATGAACAAAGGGGTGTATATATTCTTTTGAATTGTTGTTTCAGATTCTTAGGATATATTCCCAGAAGTGGAATCACTGGGTCAAAAGGCAGCTTATACCATACATAAGAATAAACTCAAAATCGATAAAAGGCTGAAATGCAAGCCATGAAACCATAAAAATCCTAGAATAAAACATAAGCAGTAAAAATTTCAGATACCTTGTATAGCAATATTTTTGCTGATGTATCTCGTAGGTTGAGAAACAAAGGAAAAAAGAATAATCCAACAGGACTACATCAAATTAAAAAGCTTCTGCACAGTTAAAGAAACTATCATCAAAATGAAAAGTGAACCCACTGTATGGGATAACATATATGCTAATGATACATCTGATAAAGGTTTAATTCCCAAAATATATAAAGAGTTTATACAACTCAACACCCAGAAGACAAACAATCCAATTAAAAAAAATGGACAAAGGACCTGAATGGACACTTCTCCAAAGAGGACATATGGAGGGCCAGAGATAAATGAAAAATGCTCAACACCACTAATCATCAGAGAGTTGGCTGCCATCAATAAATCAACAAACAATAAGTGCTGGTGCGGATGTGGAGAAAAGGGAGCCCTCATGCACTGGTGAGAATGCAGACTGGAGTGCAGCACTATGGAAAAGAGTATCGGGTTTCCTCAAAAACTTAAAAATGGTACTGCCTAACAGTCTTTTAATCCACATTTTTGCCCTTGTGTGTTGCATACTATGATTTTCTATGATTCTTGCTGCTGAAGATGTTGCTGAGTCTTGAATATAGTCTGTTAATATTACCCAGGATCTTGTTGACCCTTGCACATTTGAGTGTGTATTATTCCTATGCATGGTCATAATACAGAGTAAAGTTGATAGAGTTTATAGAAGAGAAGAAAGGGCTGAAGAAATCCAATATTTAAGTATCAGATGAAGGAGGAGGAGGAACATAAAGAGGAGTTAATAAAGAAGGACTAAAAAGGCCAACTGAAAGGCTGATAGAAAAACAGAATCAAGGGAAGAGAATATTTTGAGGCAGGAATTCAAATATGATTACCTTTATATCTTTCACATTACAACTATAGAATCTTTGTAGATAGGAACAATGTGTAATTTACCATTATATCTTTAGCATTTATCAGAGTTGCTGGTAATTAGTGGGATATGTATAGGGGTGGGCAAAAGTAGGTTTATAGTTGTATGTGAAACAGTTTATTCTTGTTATATGTTTATATTACAACTGTAAACTTACTTTTACTATATATATGAATGAATGTGTCCAGTGTCTGCTACCTGCCAGCCTGCCTACCTTATGTGTGGTAGTTACCTTTTTAAAATTTATTTTTTATTGTACTTATTGGGGTGAAATTGGTTAATAAAATTATATAGGTTTCAGGTATACAGTTCTACTATATATCATCTGTATATTGTCTTGTGTGTTTACCATCCCAAGTCAAGTCTCCTTCTATCACCATTAATCACCTCTTTACCCTCTTCTACCTGCCTCTGCCCCTCCTTCCCTCTGGAAATCACCATACTGTTATCTGTGTCCATGAGTCTGTCTTTGTTTTTTCTTTGTGTAATGCCTTCACCCTCTTATTGAGCCCTCAATGCCCTGCCCTCTGACAGCTCTTAGTCTGTTCTCTATTCATGAGTCTGTTTTCACTCTGTTTGTTAGTAGTTATTTGTTAATGAAACTTGTATTTCTGGAACATAAGTTTCTGGATTTGTATTGCATGCATTTCTTCTCTTCTTCCCACTCGTTGAACTTGAAAAATGACTACATAATTCTTTGGATGGTCAGTAGTGAGATGACCATTTCCTCACATGTACTCAGTGCTTGAGGCTGCTAATCAGCCCTATATAGGATTTAAACTCTTTGCCTGGCATTTTGATCTGATACCACAACACCTTTCTATCTCTGTTAATTACTATTGCCTTGTATGAAGCCTACATAATTTAACTGTACTTTTCACAACTCTGTGACTTATTCAGCTCTATGTAGAACTCAAATTATATATGGTCACAATTATAAGAATATTTTCTTCTGTAGTGGCTGCACCAATCTACATACCCACCAATAGTGCATGAGGGTTCCCTTTTCCCCACATCCTCAACAACATTTGTTGTTTGTTGATTTATTGCTGATAGTCATTATGCCAGGTGTGAGGTGATATCTCATTGTGGTTTTAATTTGCACTTCTCTGACAATTAGTGATGTTGAACATCTTTCCGTATGTCTGTTGGCCATCTGTATGTCCTCTTTGGAGAAGTGTCTTATCAGGTCCTTTGCCCATTTTTTAAATTGGATTTTTTTTTGTTTGGTTTTAGTGTTGAGTTTTGTAAGTACTTTGTAAATTTGGGATATTAACCCCTTATCAGATGTATCATTGAATATGTCCTCCCATTCTGTGGGTTGTTTTTTATTTTGTTTATGTTTTCCTTCGCTGTGGAAAAACTTTTTAGTTTGATGTAGTCACATTGTTTATTTTTTCTTTTGTTTCCTTGGCCTGAGGAGATATATTAGAAAAAATATTGCTAAGAGAAATGTCAGAGATTTTACTGCCTTTGTTTTCTTCTAGGAGTTTTATAGTTATAAATATTACATTTAAGTCTTTAATACATTTGAGTTTATTCTAATATGTGGTGTAAGAGGGTGCCACTGTGGAAAACAGTATGAGGGTTCATCAAAACTTAAAAATGAAACTACCTTAATACCCAGCAATTTCACTTCTGGTTATATATCCAAAGGAACCCAAAGCACTAATCCAAAAGAGTATATGCATCCCTATGTTCATTGCAGCATTATTTACAATAGCCAAAATATGTACACCACCCAAATGCCAAGCAATAGAAAGTGGATAAAAAAGCTGTGGTACATATATACAATGGAATATTACTTGGCCACAAAAAAGAACGGAATCTTACCATTTGCAACAACATGGGTAGACCGAGAGGGCATTATGCTAAGTGAAATAAGTCAGACACAGAACAACAAATATATGATTTCACTTATATGTAGAATCTAAAGAACAAAATAAATGAACATAGAAAATAGAAATAGACTCGTAGGTACAGAGTACAGATTGATGGTTGCCAGAGCAATGGGGGCTTGGGTATCTGGGTGAAAAAGTTGAAGGGATGAAGTACAAATTGGTAGTCACAAAATAGTCATAGGGATATAAAGTACAACATAGGGAGTATAGTCAGTAATATTGTAATACTTACGTGTGGTGTCAGGTGGGTACTGAAAATATTGGGGGGTCACTTTGTGAACTGTACGATTGTCAAATACTATGCTGTACACCTGAAGCTAATACAAAATAATATTGCATGTGTACTGAAGTTGAAAAATAAAATTAGAAAAAAGAGTATTTCTTGAACACAAGATATGGTCAGTTATTTGCCAGTATCTGTTATAGGTATTTCATCTATTATTTGTTTAATACTTATAAATATATATGAGTGAGGTAATATTGGTCTCTATTTTATAGCAGGCAGAAACTGGCTAGAAGAACGCAGGGAACTTTCTGAAGGTCACACAACTATAACATGGTAAAAGTAGAAAGTTGAAACAGGTTACTTTGATCCAAAGCCATTTTTGTAGCTACCTCACATAAATGGTAGCTATAAAAAAAACAAAACAACAACAGCAGTAACACTTTTAAACAAAAATATCTATATAATCCTAGACTTCCTGTTTGTACTGTAGCTGAAGATTCTGCATTCTGCAGAAGGTTACCTATTTGCATGTGTGTTTAAAGATCAGCTGTCAGCCTTTAATAGTGTGTATCAGAGCAGTGTCTCTTTGAAGTAGAATGATATTCTTAGCCTGTTGATTTGGAGGAGTTTCCCAGGAGACCACAAACACAGTCTGACATGAGCATTTAGGTCCCTTTTTTCATCCTCTGGATCTGCTCTGCTCTGTTCTTTGGGAATCAAAATGTGTGATATTTGCTGCATCTCAGGTATAGGAACAGAGTCGGAAATATGAAGAACTCTGCCATCTCATTCCTTGAATTTCTAAAACCTCTTGACATTAGCAGGTGCTTACTTTTGCAGTTTGTGAACAATTCAAGATACTAAGACTATTTAACATCTTTCCACTTGATTGTGGCGAAGTTGTTGGTTATTTATCTAACCTATTTCTTGTCCCCAGTTGTTGAGCAAACATTTATTACAAACCTTATTATGTACCAAACCAATTAAATGAAATCAGGATGCACAACAAATCCTATCTTGCTCAAATATATTTATTAGTTAACCATTGTGATTTTATAGGTAAAAGTTATTAAAAGGGCATTTAATTCAATGTCCTTTATTTTACAGATAAATAAACTTAAGTCCATGTAGGTCAAATGGCTTCTTTTAATGTCACACAATAAGTGGCACAGAAGGGGCATGAACCTAAGTTTTATTTCTAGATCAGGGCTCTTTTCAGTATGCTCTGTTGACTCTCAGGTGTATACTCAATGACACAGTTGATTATAACAGTGGACAAGAAGACATAATACCATGAATTTTTGTATCTGCTTCCTCACCGTAGTAGGATTGTTTTTTCCCTTTTTTGACCTTGGTGGACCTTTTTCTCAGGAAGCGTCTTGATGACCCTGGAATGCTTCTAGTATATTCCATTGAGTTTTTCCTGGATAGGTTCCTATTTATGGTATTTCTAAGACTCTGAGGACTTATACAAAACTGTGAAATATTTGGAAAAAAGAAGGGAAAGGGATTGGAATGACTCAAAGAGGAGTCATGGAAGCAGACTAGCATGTATTATATAATGGAGTGAACTGGAGAATCAAAATGTGGCTTTAGGCATCTACCTCTAATATGAGGTAGAGAAGCAAAGAGGGAAATTATTGAAGTTGAAGGTAAGAGGGAAGTTTGAAGCAGAAACTGGAGTTATGGTTGACATCTAGTCTTATAATCTACAAAATAGGCATAATACTTGCTGTGTTTTCTTACAGTATTTTTCTAATGACCTCAGGGAGAAAGCATTTTGAAACCTCCAAGGCATAGTGTACTTTTTAAGGGGATGATGCTGATGAAGTTGATAGTGGTTAAGCATGTGGTCGAAAGGAAAGAGATGGCAAAGAGATAGAATGAGTGTAGAAAGTATAGTGATTTGTAAAAATAACATTGATATTATATGAGAAAGCATAAGATATAAAAGGGAAAATTAAATACATATTAGGTAGGAAGTCAAAGGAACACATAGAAGGAATGAATAATTTGGGTATGCTAATTTGGCATATTGGTTAGTAGTAGAATAATTGTAGTTAAGGAGGAAACTTTTATCAGCCATTTGAAAGCTACTTAGTATATTTTTTTCAGCTTTAGCAAGTCAGAGAAAGGCAGATATATTTTATAGAGGATGTGCATAGAAAAATTGATAATGCTTCCATAGATTATAATATAGGTATTAACAAATATTTAAGTAGACCTTGCCAAATTCAAAGCAGGTACTTAGGTGTCTGGGCTGAGAGGACACTATTTTCTAATGTGTCTATGTGAACTTCAGGAAAGGAAATTGTTTTGGCATTTTCTGCCTTTGAACTAATCTTATCCAGCAAGTTGACACTGAAATGTTTTGGAATTAATGAGATAGCTCTTAAGGCAAGGACTTAAATTTTAAGATTTGCTTTTCACTTCATCTGAAGATAGGAAAGCCTTTGTTATGAAAAGAACATGAGCAGTGGCATGGGAATGAATGTGAAGACCAGCACTGCTGAGTGCAGAAGGTGTGCATTGTCAACTACTCTTCACATTCTGCACTGTGAATGCACAATGCATTAAATTCTCTTGGGGTTTCTGATATATCGTGTTGTTGGCCTTCAGGTTGGAAGTTCATTAGCCTGGATCATTTTCTCCTCTTCACCAAAGCAACTTTTACTGGACCTTCAAGGTTTATACCAGGTTTTACTTTCAAGCAGCCTTCTTTGGCTTGTTCCGTTAGGTTACATCTCCACCTTGATACTATTGATATTTTGGGCCAGATACTTTTTTGTTGTGGGAGTCTGTCCTATGCATTATACCTCTAGCAGCATCCCTGGTCTCTACCTTCTAGATGCTCTTAGCTTCTCCCACAGTTGTGACAATGAACAATGTCTCTAGACATTGCCAAATGTCCTTTGGGGGACAAAATTGACCCAAATTTAGAACCACTGTTATAGGTAAAGAGATGTGAACTTTTCTTACACATCCCCACTTCATTTCAGTGATATTTTAGGAGAAGGGAAGTTAACTTGTTTGCTCATTTTTCCATTTTTGATCAAAAGCCTACAATTAAACTCACAGTGGGATTGTGCCCTTAATTTCTGTTAGTTCTTTCTGTTCCTTGAACATTGCTTCTGCCTCAGGGTCTTTTTTACTTGTCCTTTCTTCACCTGTGATGTTCTTCCTCTAGATATGCTCAGGAATCACTGTGTCATTTTGCCCAGATACCACATAGAATGTCACTTCTTTCGGGGGGTCTTTTCAGACCACTTTATGTAAAATAGCACCTTTCCTCTCAATCACATTTACTTATTTTATTTTTCTCATAGCATTTATCACTACCTGTTATATTTGTGTTAAAAAGAGTAAGCTTACTGTTAGAACAGACTAAGCCTAAGTTTCATTTACTTAAAACAATAAGATTTATTTTTTACTGTGATTATAGTTTTGTGCTGGTTGGAGGGTCATGCAGCCATTCAGGGACTTAAGCGCTTTCCTTTACTTGGCTCCTCCATCTGCTAGAGTCTTCTCTTTTTGACTGGTGAATGCAGAAAGAGAGTGTAGAGGTTTGGGTAGAAAGCAAATCTGTAAGGAACATAATCTCTTTTTTCTACAGTTACATTGGCTAGAATTTAGTCACATGGCCATATCTAACCACAACAGAGATTGGGAAATGTAGTTAACTTTTGTATTCAAGAGAAAAAAAGGAAATTGAGTTTGGTGGAACCATTATATCATCTCTGCTACAATATTATTATATCTTTATTAAATGTTTTCCTAACAAGAATATAAATTCATTGGAAGTGGGGATGTTTGACTGTTTTGTTTCCTATGGTATCCCTAGTGCCAAGAACAATATCTGGTATGTAATTGGTGCTCATAATATTTGCTGCAAGAATCACTGAATGAATGTTGTCTATCTTGTCTGCCTCTGTCCCCAAACTTAGAACTGTTCCTGGTAAGCAGTAAGTATTCAAGTACTTATTAAGTAAATGAATGCATGAATGGGTACTGATTTTGAAATCAGAGTTGCATTTGTTATGGCTTTTCTACTATCTCTGTGTTATTGGAAAACATACTTAACCATTCTAAGCCTCAGTTTTCCCATCTAGAATAAGAATTACTTCATTTGTTAACACAATAATCCTATGGGATTATTGTATAACCTAAGGGGTTATTGCGTTATCTGAAATTATATATAAAATGCTGAGCCCAATGTCTCAAACATCATAAGTTCTCAATAAATAATAGCTATTTTTACTGCTTTTAACCAAATTCTACTTTGAATTCGGATTGACTCATTTTGTTTACTGTGGTTCAGTACACATAATTTTCATGTCTTTTTAATTTAGTGAAATGACATGAGCATAATTTGAGACAGCCTACATGTGTATTGTCATTAATCATTTATTCATTAATTAAACTGTTCATAACTCATCTATTTAAGGCACTTTTTTAGGTAATATAGGGAGACAAGAAAAACTTATTCTCTATTGCAATATTTAAATTTAGAGGAGTTTTATACAACCTGATTAGCTCTATATTTAGTTAATGTATTCAAGGATAAATATGGGAGAAATTTTATTTTATTATTTTTATTTTGGAGAAATATACTTAGTTTCAGAGTAATAAGAGAATCTTAGAATCTTATTCATGGGAATTCTATATAAGTCATGTAATACAATTACCCTTCCCATTATTATTTGAACCCTCTTTAGAGTATCAACCTACCTCAAGACCTAAAACATTTTTAAAAAATAAAATACTCTTCATTCTCACCAATAGTGCACTAGGGTTCCCTTTTCTCCACAACCTTGCCAGCACTTGCTGTTTGTTGATTTATTTATGATGGCCATTCTGACTGGTGTGAAGTGGTCTCTCATTGTGGTTTTAATTTGCATTTCTCTAATGGCTAGTGATGCTGAGCATCCTTTCATATGTGTCTGGGTCCTCTGTATGTCCTCCTTGGAGAAGTGTCTGTTTAGGTCCTTTGCCCATTGTTTAATTGGATTATTTGTCTTCCTGGAGTGCAGTCATGTGAGTTCTTTATATATTTTGGAGATCAAACCTTTGTCTGAGATATCATTGGTAAACATATTTTCCCATTCAGTTGGTTCCCTTTTCATTTTGCTGATGTTTTCTTTAGCCGTGCAGAAGCTTTTTATTTTGATGAATTCCTAGTTGTTTATTCTTTCCTTTATGTCCCTTGCTCTAGGAGACATATTGGTGAAAATATTGCTGCGTGGAATATCTGAGATTTTCCTGCTTATGTTCTCCTCTAGGACTTTTATGGTGTGGCTACTTATATTTAAGTCTTTTATCCAACTTGGGCTTATTTTGTGTTTGGTGAAAGTTGGTGGTCAAGTTTCATTTTTTTGTATGTGCTTGTCCAGATCCCCCAACACCATTTGTTGAAGAGGCTATTTTTACTCCATTTTTTGCTTTTGCCCACTTTGTCAAATATTAATTGACCATAGATACTTGGGTTTATTTCTGGGCTCTCTATTCTGATCCATTGATCTATGTGGCTGTTCTTATGCTAGTACCAGACTGTTTTGATTACCATGGCCTTGTAATATAGTTTGATATCAGGTATTGTGATCCCTCCTGCTTTACTGTTTTGTGGGAATGCAGACTGGTGCAGCCACTGTGGAAAACAGTATGGAATTTCCTCAGAAAACTGAAAATGGAACTGCCTTTTGACCCAGCAATTCTACTGCTGGAATTATATCCTAATAACCCTGAAACACTGATCCAAAAGAACCTATACACCCCATTGTTCATAGCAGCACAATTTATAATAGCCAAGTGCTGGAAGCAAACTAAGTACCCACCTGTAAATGAATGGTTCAAAAAACTATGGTATATTTACATGATGGAATACTATGCAGCAGAAAGAAGGAAAGAGCCCCTACCCTTTGCAACAGCATGGATGGAACTAGAGAGCATTATGCTAAGTGAAGTAAGCCAGGTGGTGAAAGACAAATATCATATGATCTCACCTATAAGTGGAACCTAATGAACAAAACAAACAAGCAAGCAAAATACAACCAGAAACATAGAAATTAAGAACAATTTGACAGTAACTAGAGGAGTTGGGGGGGTAGCAGGGGAAGTAAGGGGAAGGGTCATCAAGGAACATATATAAAGGACACATGGACAAAGTCAAAGTGGGATAGGATTGAGGGCAGGCGTGGGGATGGGTGGGGGAAAATGGAGACAGCTGTATTTGAACAATAATTAAAAATATAAAAAATAAAATAAAATATTCTTCATCAGTAGTAGTATAGAAATGACCTGAGATATTTAGTCATTGCATTATAATTTTATCTTCTCATATTGAAAAGTAAAAAATATGTCATCACTTAAGTGAACTGAAAAAAAGGACAAAAGTATTATCTGATTAGTCAGCTGATGAAAATTTTAAAACCAATGTTGTCCTTCCTTAAAGGGATTAACTTAAGTCCCACCAACTACAAGAGTCCTTTCCATAAGTTCATCTCTCACCACCCCCTAACTTTGTTTATCTTGTGCAGCATACGATTTATTACTGAATAATTATTCTTTAATGATAATATTTTACATATATTAATTGAAATCTCTCAGGTTTAGGATAAGTTTATTGAGAGCAGAAGACATGACTTGCACTTTATTATTATTTTTATTTCTACTGGCTGGGCATGTAGTATATAAGTTCTTTGAATCATAAACTTTAAAGGATGCATAGAGGCCATCTTGTTCAACTTCTTGTTCAAGAAAGCTCTCTTTTCACGGAAAACTTGAGGACAGACTAGCTAGCCTGTGCTATAAATGTCTATCATGAAGAGGAGAGTACTTTTCTAGGGCAGCCTATTCACTGTTGGAAGATAATGCTCATTAGATGTTTGTTATTTTCATATTTTGGGCTGAAATCTATCAATTGATGGTTTAGCCCAGTTTAATAATGCAAGTACCATAGTCCAGTCCTCTTTTTACTTGTTAGCTCTTCAGAATTTTAAAGCGAGTTATAAAATGTTTCTTCAGGTTTATTTTTTTAAGTTTTCATCTATTAAACAATCGGAATATCTACTGTGTTGTGGACACAAACACAAATTTGTTACTGGCACTTATTTTTCTCAGCTTCTCCACATTGGATATTCATTTTAGATGACTCAGTAAGGCCATGATTCCTATGTAAGCACTGATTTGTGTCTCCCTTAAAATGTGATGCCTGAGATGTGCCAGAGTGCTTCAATCTGATCAGTATAGTATGTACTTCATTAAAACTTATCATTTTATTACATGATCAGGCTAACTCACTTTTATCAATGTTGCTATAAGTTGTGTTTACTTTTTTGTAATGTTGATTAACCAAAACTTAGAGATTTTTTTTTCACATTTTCTTCCACTAGTCAGGATTTACATTTGTGCAACTGATTTTTTTTATAAGCTAAGTAAATGCAGGTCTTTTTTTTTTTTTTTTTTTTGTCTTTGTTAATTTTGGCCTAACATCTTTGCTTATAAGATTGTTTGAAGCTTGAGTCTGACATCTATGGACATCTATGCTGTAGCTAGGCCTCCTAGTTTTGAGACATCTGAAAAAATTATGTAATAAGCATTTATTTTCTCTAAGTCTAAGAGATTCAATAAAATTTTGAACCTCTTTGAGTGATCAATTATGTTTGGGAAATATGAGGAATTGATATTGTCATGGTTGAAACTTGCTGTTTCTTTATTTTTATCATCTTTCCTCTTATATTCACTTATTGTTATTGCTCCATTTATAAGGAAAATGTACTTCCAAGCATTAGGGGACTAACATCATCTAATTAAAAAGCAAGCCTGTGGGCTGCTCTCATTTTTATTCCACTCTTCATCTCCATTGCTTTTACCTTAGTTCAGACCCTCATCATCTCTCATCTAGACTATTGCTTCAGCCTCCTAATTGCATTTTCTGTACAATCTCATCCCTTTCCAATCCATTATCAACACTAATGCTAGAGGTGTCTTTCTATTGTGCAAAGCACATCTTGTAATTTTACTACTTAAGATCCACTAATAATTTCAATTGTTTATGAGATAAAGTAGACATTTTTAAATAAACATGTAAGGTTCTCCATAGACTGATTTTTATGTAACTCTCTAGGCTGGTCTCTTAAATCTCTGGGCCTTTTATAATATTTCAGGGCAACCTATTTTTTTTTCAGAATTCCAGCTTCTTCATGTGTTGGTTACCTGGTAGGCACTTACTCAAAACTTAAACTATCACCTGTTACCTCTTCTCTAGAAAAACATTCTGGATTCTTCCCCCACTTTTTGTGACACAGGGGGTTTATTACTTAAGTCTTCATTGTACGATGGGCATGTTTATTTAAGAGAATGTAAAACACTTTTTTGTTTCCTTTTTCACTTCCGCTGCCTATACTCCTTGAAGGAGATCTTAAGTTGCATTTATCTCTGGATCTTCAGCACCTAGCACAGTGCCTGGCACAGAGTGGGTAACCAGTGGATGCTGAGGGAGATCAATGAGAACCACCAGAAACCTTTGATAGGCTACAGTTTGGAGAACAATGTGCCACAACTCTTTGAATATTGAATATGGCAGAAATAGATTTGGAAAACCAGCCAGATGTTGTTTGTAAGGATTCTGTTTTTAGCATATAAATTAAAATTTCATTTAGAATTACAAGTCTAATTTGGGAACCAGAATTCAGTTGTAGAGCTTGACACGATTACATATATAAATTCTCCAAAGGCTGATCCATCATCATGCCTTCCTTAAACAGTGTGATTTGTGTGGAAGTAGAAGGGTCTTCAAGTCTGCATCCTAGACTCCTTGCTCTCATGGTTCTCCTGTGTATCTCTTTCAGTTACCACCCGTTGACTTATTGTGCTCAAGTCATCACCACAGAGGCAGTGTTTTCCTCTTCTCTCTTTGAAAATGCTCTGGGCTCTGAGCCCTAGGGCTAGATTGCACCCTGTCCTTCAAATACTTCAGGGGCAGGTTTTTACTGCTTTGAGACTACAATCTAACCTTCTTGGCAAGCCTTACAAGGCCTTCCATGATCTAGTTCCTGTCTCTCCCTACACTTTCCCACCTTGTTCCTCCATACAGTCTTTCTGGAACTTTTCTCATAATTCTTTACCTGGCTAATTTTTACACATATTTTAAAGGTGGTTCAGAAAGCCTTCTGTGAGAAATGTTTATTGTTGCTACCCTGTGCTTTTGTAGAGTACCTTGAACTAACCCTACATTTCTAGTATTTATCACATTATACTGTAATGTAGTGGTTACTGATTTGCCTCTTCCACTAATCCTTGATGGACAGTAACTTTTAAGATTTATATCTATATTACTGGAACCTAGTGTAGTGGGTGCATAATAATCATAAATAAATATTTTGTTAAATGAGTTAATAACTCCAAACTCAGAGCTGAGGAGGCAATTAAAAAATTTCTCCTATTTGGTATGGACTAGAAAAATATACCTTTAAGAAATTCTTTTTCAATTGAATTTTTAGTTCAATAATTATATATTGATATTGTTCTATATCTGGTTTTTTTTAGTTCTACAGTAAGTGCAGGTGTACCTATTAATGGCAATCAAAGAACATATGGTTATCTGCACTGTAAATAACACAGAAGTGGAATGTCAGTGTTTATGTGGGAAGTGAGTATTAAGGCATATGCAATTAACTGTAATACAAAATAGAATAAGTATATGAAGAGTCTTTGTAAATCAAGGTAAGGAGATCATTTACTGCAAAATGTTGGGAAATTGGATGCAAACTATTCTTTCAGGGAAAAATGGGCCAACGATTTCTTCTGAAAGGGTGTAGGATGAAAGTAGAGAAGTCCAAGACAATAGTGTGCTGAATTGGGCCTTATCCATGGTCACATACTTGAAAAGTAGCCAAGCAAGGATTCAGCCTTGGACCCATATTTCCCCAAACCCATAGCACCAAACTATCCTGTCTGTAGTGAGTTATCCCTTTTTACCAAAATGTAATTATTTTCATTATATATTTTATTAATTTTCTTTTTTTCATTTTTTAATTTTATTATTGTTCAAGTACAATTGTCTGACTTTTCCCTCTACCACTCCTGCCCATCCCAACCTTTCCCATCTCCCTCCCCTGGTTCCACCCACCTCCTTGATTTTGTCTATGTGTCCTTTATAGTTGTTCCTGAAAACACTTCTCCCTTTTCCCCCATTATCCCTTCTCTCCTCCTCTCTGGTTACTCTCTGTTTGTTCTTAATTTCAATGTCTCTGGTTATATTTTACTTGCTTGTTTGTTTTGTTTATTAGGTTCCACTTAAGGGTGAGATCATATGGTATTTGTCTTTCACCGCCTGGCTTACTTCACTTAGCATAATGTTCTCTAGTTCCATCCATGCTGTTGCAAAGGGTAGGGGCTCCTTCTTTCTTTCTGCTGCATAGTATTCCATCATAGATACATGTGCCTAGAGAGAAATAGGACATGCGTATTTAGGAAATTAGTTTTTTTGAAAATTTTGGGTTTTGAGTCCTTGCAGTATGTCTTGTAAGTATATTTGTAATGAGAATAACATGGTACAATTTAATAAAATGCTAGGAAAAAGCTATGTAGTGGGTACTAGTTGACTGAGATTAAAGTCCACAAATCAATAGGTTCTCTTTCCTAAAACACCCTCCAGTAGGAATTTTAGGATTACTTTCTTGGCTGAGAATTTGTGGGTTAAGTCTCATCTTCAATGTAATTTTCTCTCAAAATCATGAAGCCTTGGAAATATGGCTTTATAATAGATCTCTTGACAGATCCCTTTAACTGCATGTCACATATAAATATACATATTTATACCATAATTTTTTGATCCATTCATTTACTGGTGGGCATTTAGTTTGCTTCCAGCACTTGGCTATTGTAAATTGTGCTGCTATGAACAATGGGGTGCATAGGTTCTTTTGGATTGGTGTTTCAGGGTTATTAGGATATAATCCCAGCAGTGGAATTGCTGGGTCAAAAGGCAGTTTCATCTTTAGTTTTCTGAGGAAATTCCATACTGTTTTCCACAGTGGCTGCACCAGTCTGCATTCCCACCAACACTAGGGTTCCCTTTTC
Organism: Micronycteris hirsuta; assembly: GCA_004026765.1. Lineage (NCBI taxonomy): Eukaryota > Metazoa > Chordata > Mammalia > Chiroptera > Phyllostomidae > Micronycteris > Micronycteris hirsuta. Next base: position 58,066 of record PVJI01007738.1, on the reverse strand, counting down.
TCCACATCCTCACCAATACTTGTTGTTTGTCAATTTGTTTATGATGGCCATTTTCACTGGTGTGATGTGGTATCTCATTGTGGTTTTAATTTGCTTCTTTCTGATGACCAGCGATGCTGAGCATCTTTTCATGTCTCTGGACCCTTTGGAGACATGATGTCTGCCTTGGAGAAGTGTCTGTTCAAATCCTTTGCCCATTTTTAAATTGTTTTGTTTTGGTTTTTGTTTTTTTTTTTTTGGTCCTCCTAGAGTGGAGTCACAACCATATGGGAAAACATATTTGCCAATGATACCTCAGACAAGGGTTTGATCTCCAAAATACTTTAATTTTCAGTATAGTCCTTATCTAGTTGGTCAGCTTTTTGAGAGTGTGTTGTTACTGTAGCTGTATTCTTTTATTGATGATGGATTGATTTATAGCTTATTTTTCTTATATATTTTCCTTAGTTCTGGACACAAGATAGGTGGTTACAAAATTAGGTAGTCAGTATATATTTGGTAATTGAAACAGCCTCTGATTGATTGTAGCTTCACAAATCTAGGCATCTTATTTGTATCATAGATACACGTGTACAGATACAGGGACAGATCCCTTAACTGCATGTCACATATACATAGAGCTAATTTGTTACTTCTTCCAAGGTGTTTTAGCCTGAGAGGTAGAATACATGTTCTATATAAAGGTCAGTTTTAATTAATAAGCTGTTTTCCTTGTTTTTGACCAGTATGAATTGCTTGTAACTTTTGTATAAAGTAGTTTTCCATGTAAAAGTAAAATAAATTGAGACTTTGTCACATCCATCATCAGCATACCCTGCTTAAATGTCAAAAGCTCTGTGCAGCCTTAAAGTCTATTTCTAGATGCCTCAGCAGGCCTATTTATCAGACTAAAGTAAGATATAATCAACTCATTGTTGCATTAGGCACATCTATAGATATATATTGTTCTTTGTTTTTCCCTCCACAAAATATGCTGATTATTTTTTATTGCTAAATATTTATTTATTTAGTATTTTTAAAAAGACATAAGTACTAATAACATTAATAGGATTAGATATTTATTTTCTTTATGATAAACCTGCATTTATTTTTTGTTTTGTCACTATCTTCCTTAAATTGAAAAGATTCATTGTATTATTCTGTCTCTTATGTTTGGAGACAAATATTTTACACACTATAATAAGGGTGTTTTATAGTTTGTAATTTAACTGGATGTTATAGTATTCAGTGTTCGCTTCAAAGGAAAGACATTTTACTAAGACATTCTTTATGAATTTTGATTTAAATTATTCTCTGCCTTTTTTGAATCCTCCCTTATACTTTATATAATTGAATCTTTTATATGTTTTATTAAATACATTTCTTTCAAGATACAGGTGTGTTGATGATCATGGTGATGATAATAGTAATAGCCAACTACTTATTGAGTAAATACTATATTCTAAATGATTTACACGTATTTTCTGTAACCTTCAGAACAACATAAGCAAACAGATTCAAAGAGTTTAGCCTCAAAGAGTTTAGGTTACATTTTTTAACAAAGGCTATACTACATTCATATCTGAGTTAGGCGTATTTGATCTTAGATCTTTGTGACTTTGAAATCCAAATTCTTACTATTAAGTCATACTGCCTTAATGTGGGATATTTACAAATAAGACTAAGGAGTTTGATTTCTGAAATCTGGGTGAAACAGCTATGTGGCTGAATGTTAACATGCATAGATGTCAAGAAATTAAAAGTTCTTATTCTATAACAATTACCATTATTCCATGCCATCTCAGATTATTTTGTACTACTGTAAATGCCATTATTTTTAATGGTTTTATATACATCTATAATGTAGTTGAGCTATGATTTCTCTGAGAATAATTGCATCTTATTTTCTGCCTTGTATATTTAAATGGTCAACTATTATATTGCATTAACATTGAGGGCTATAGCACCCCCCATCCCCTTTCTGTCTTTATGTCAGTATATGTGTATTTGGCAGTGTATTGTCTTCTTTTACTATTTGATCTCTCTGTGTTATTTGTTCTTTTGATAAATTTAAAATATACCACATATTTTAACTCACTATGCTTGTGACAGATAAACAAAAAAAGTCCATATTGAGATTAAACTTAGCTTCTAAAAGTCCTTAAATCAACAAATATTTGTAGATTACTGTTATTGTGCCAAGCATTGTGTCATAGCTGAGGTGGAGAGAGAGAGAATAGTGATAAAAAGATAAGACATTAGATTCTTCTGATGAGAAGCCACGATCAGTAGGGGTAAAATGATGCACATAATTAATAATAAATGATAATAGTGTAATAAAGTTAGAAACAAGATGTAGTGGGAAAGTCGAGGAACAATGACTATCATTGCTTCCCAGAGGAGATGATATTTCCTGTAGGTCTATGGAGCGAATAGAATTTCTTCTCAGGGATAAATTGGTGTGTGCATATTTCTAGAATTTGAAAAACTAATAAAGAGTTCCAATGTTTTCATTTGTGTAGAATCACTATAATCACAACTATTAGAAATAATAACTGATATAGGAGTGTTGTGTTAGTAAATCAAATACTGTGAGTGGCAATGCTGTTGCTGAATGATTTTCTACAATGTTGATACTTCTGGATAAAATTGTGAACAAATCACTATAATCACGCCTTAATATACATGTTAGTTGCATTCTTGAAAAAAAATCAGTGTTCATTAAAGTCATGCAAAATACTTTGCATGTGTAAAACAGAGTTAGGCTCTACGCTGACATAATTATAAGTAGAACTTTTACATACAGAAATGTTTGTATAGGACATTGAAAGTTGTACATGACTTTTCTCTACTTTGCTGTACATCTAGAATACCTGACCTATAAAACCAAATACCATTAGTGCTCTTCCATCATTATGAAAACAAAATAATGCCTCAACAAATTTGCAAAATGTCCCCTGGAGATACTACTGAGATTTATAACCACTGCAACAGAATAATTAAAATAATAGAACTAATAAAATTGTCAGAAAGAGAAGTGGAGAATAATGTACATAATATATTTCCTTTTCTAGTAGAGTGTCAATAGAGATTTTTTGATGTTGATGATGAAGATATAGATATATAAATATATAGAATAATACCTGATAAACTAAAAACAGAAATAATTAAGAGCATTTGCATTTAGGGAATGAATAGGATTTTTGGGATATGAGCCATGCAATAATTTTGCTTTTTTAAAAAAGAATTTTATTTATTTATTTTTAAAGAGAGGAGAAGGGAGGGAGAACGAGAGAAACATCATTGTGTGGTTGCCTCTTGTGCACCCCTTACTGGGGACCTGTCTTGCAACCCAGGCATGTGCCCTGACTGGAAATTGAACTGGTAACCCTTTGGTTCACAAGTCGGCACTCAATCCACTGAGCCACACTAGCCAGGGCAGAATAATTTTACTTTTAAACACACACACAAACATACGGACACAGAATCACTTCTATGACATGGAAATCATTCTTGCTTTTTTACTTTTAAATGTTTAAAAATCAACTCTATGGATAATTTACATATAATAAAATATACTAATTTTAATGGTATGGTTTAATGAGTTTGGCAAATATATAATAAATATATAATATACACCAATGTAACCTCCACCACTATCACACACACATACGGTTCATTTTTTTTTTAAAAGATGTCCAGTCTTCAAAAAGTATTTGTTTTAAAGACTGTTCTTTGCATGTTAAATCAACATTGCACCTTTGTGGAAACTTAATTGACCACATGTATGTGGATGTATTTCTGCACTCTCTATTCTAATCCATTGATTTATATGACTGTCCTGATGCTTACACTATTCTTGTCTTGGTTACTGTGAGTTTAAAGTAAGTCTCATTAATCATGCAATGTAAATTCTCCAATTTTTTTCTTATTTTTCAAATTTATATTGGCTATCTGCCCTAGCTGGTGTAGCTCAGTGGATTGAGCGCGGGCTGGGAACCAGAGGGTCCCGGTTCGATTCCCAGTCAGGGCACATGCCTGGGTTGTGGGCCAGGTCCCCGTGAGGGCCATGTGAGAGGCAACCGTACATTGCTGTTTCTCTCCCTCTCTGTCTCCCTCCCCTCCCCTCTCTCTAAAAATAAATAAAAATAAAATCTTTTAAAAAAAATTTATATTGGCTATCCCAGGTCCTTTGAGTTTCCATATAAATTATACCGTCAGCTTGTTGATTTCTACAAACTATGCTAAGATTTTGATTGGAATTGCATTTACCCTAGAGATTAATTTTTGGAATATTGTCACTTTAAAAATAATGAATGTTCTAATTTATGAACGTGATGTATACCTTGTCATTTAATTGGGTCTTCCTTAATATCTTATCAGCAGTGTCTTTTAGTTTTCAGAATACAGTTCTTATACACCGTTTGTTAAATTTAAGGCTGAGTAATTTGTGTTTTGTGGTGCTATTATAATGATATTGTATTTCAAATTTCATTTTTCAAGTGTTTGTGGCCACTACCAATCTGGGGTCCCTAGTTAATGCCTTGGGTTTTCAACATGGATTCTCCACTGGGGGTGGTTGCAGTGTGAATGTTTCCTACCACTGTGTACTTTGGAAATTGTTTAGTCTACAACTTCTTGACTGTTTTTTGCCTGGTCTCATGGAGTTTCACTCACAAGACTTAGTATTCAGCCCAAGTATCAAGCAGACCTTATATAGATATTTGGTGCTCTTGCTCTGCAAAGCTCCCTCCTCTTGAATGCTCTGACCTTCAAATTTAAGCTTTTTTTGGCCTCTTCAAACTCTTATGTCAGTCTTCTCAACTCAGAGAACCATCCTGTTGTGCTTTGAAACCCTCTCTCTGTACCATCTTCTGGAAAGTGTCACGAATTTGAAAGCTCGGACTATCACAAGGCTCCTCTCATTTATTTCCCTTCTCTCAGGCATCACAGTTTGGCACTGCTTGTCACCCAAGTCTGAAAATAGTTGTTTCAGATATATTTGTCCAGTTTTCTAGTTGCTTATGGTTGGGATATAGTCCTATTTACTCTTTCATGGGTAGTAGTTGTCATTTTTAGTAACTGCTTTCCCCTCCATTATTCCTGTGAGGACATTTCGTGAAAGAATTTGCAGTTCACTGTTGCAGACACCCACCCCTAAACTTACATATGCACGCATATACTTCACCTGGCAGAGGAGAGGCATGTATGTATAACTTGGCTGAAATACGGGTCAAAAAAATTTCAAAGTTTTGATAACAATACATTCAATCTCTTCCCTTCCCTGCAGCCCCTGGCAACTACTGATAATACCTAAAATTTTGCCTTAAAAAATGTCATATAAATAGATTAAAAAGTAGGTAGGGTAGGGGAGAGTAATGGGGGGAAATGGGGACAACTGTAATTGCACAGTGGTAAAAAATAGATGATAAAGAATACAGCCTTTTGAGTGTGGTATTTAGTAGAATGCATGTAAGGTTCATGCATGTTGCCATGTGCATCAGTTATTTGTTCCTTTTTATTGCTGACTCATATTCTAGTACAGAAGTACCACAGATCATTTATACATTCATCAGTTGAAACCATTTGGATTGTTTCCAGTTTTGGGGTGATTATGAACAAAGATGCAGATTTTAGTTGTTTGTTTTTGAACATATGTTTCCAAATCTTTTGTGTAAATTCCTAAGAGTCGAATTTCTGGGTTGTATGTTGTGTATATTTAATTTTATAACAAAATACCAAACTATTTTTTAAAGTAGATCTACTATTTTACATTTCTATCTGTTTTCATTGCTTTGCATCATCGTCCACCCTTGGTTTGATCAGTGTCTTTGATTTTAGCCTTTTAATAGGTATAGAGTAATATCTCATTGTGGTTTCAACTTACATTTTCCTGTTGACTAATGATGTTGAACATTTTTTCATGAACTTAGTTGACATCCACATATCTTCTTTGGTGAAGTGTCTGATAAAATCTTTTATGTATACTACACACAGTACTTAATCACATATGTGTTTTTCAAGTACCAGTGGTACTGTGGTACTCGTTAATTCATTCCAGAACTTATAGTTTGCAGTTTCTTATGAGTAGTCTATTGTAATTTTTTAACCTTAGTTCCTTTGTATGTGATTTGTATTTTAAAATATGAAATATCCAGTTTAAAAAATTATTCTGCTTGGTGCTTCTTGGTCCTGTCAAGCTACATATCTTTTGTTGTTGTGGAAAATTCTCAGGTATTATTTCTTCAAATATTTCTTCTACCCTATTCTCTCTTATCTCCTCCTGGAATTACAATTATATGTATGTTAGGTCATTTGATATTATTCCAGAGATCTTAGATGCTGTGTTCTTTCTTTTTTCCCTTTCTCTTTCTGTCTTTGTGTTTTTGCTCAGCTTGTTTCTGTTGACCTAGAGTTCACTAATTACTCATCTGCGTCAAGTCTATTGGTGAGTATATTGGAGACATTTATTTTCGTTACCATGTTTTAGCATTTCCTTTGGACTCATTACTGTGGTTTTCATCTCTCTACTGAAATTTCTCATTTGTTCATGCATTTTGTCCTCATTTCCCACCAGAGGCCTTAACATATTAATCTTAGTTTAAATTCACTGATTTCAATGTCTGGTTATTTCTGAATCTAGTTCTGTTTATATTTTTCTCACCTAGAAAGTAGATTGTTTTTTCTTGAATTTTTTATATGTTCCAGAATATTTTATTGAATACTGAATACCTAGTGTAGAACAGTAGAGAATAATAGAAATACTATTTGTCACTGGAAATGGATACACTTCTTCTAGGTCATTTGTATGAGGGCTTATGTCCACTAAGTCAGGAGTTAAGCTAGGCTGAGTGTCATTGTTGCTGTGGTTACTTCAGTTTGCCATTGGCCTCAATTTTTTAAAAATATTTTATTGATTATGCTATTACAGTTTTCCCAAGTTTTCCTTCTTTATACCCCCTCCGCCTTGCACCCTCCAAACCTCCAGCGTTCCCCACTTAGTTCATGTCCATGGGTTGTACATATAAGTTCTTTGAATTCTCCATTTCCTATACCATTTTTGACCTCTCCCCGTTTATTTTATGCCTAACAATTATGCTTCTTCTTCCCTGTACCTTTTCCCCCCTATCCCTCCCCTCCACTTCCCCACTGAAAAGCCTCCATGTGATGTCCATTTCTCTGATCCTGTTCCTGTTTTAGTTGTTTGCTTAGTTTTTGTTTTGGTTGTTTTTCTTTTTTTTATGCTCATTTGTTGGTAGCTGTGAGTTTGTTGTCATTTTACTGTTCATAGTTTTGGATCTTCTTCAGTTTCTTGGATAAGTCCCCTTAACATTTCATATAATAAGGGTTTGGTGATGATGAACTCCTTTAACTTGAACTTACCTGAGAAGTACTTTATCTGCCCTTCCATTCTAAATGATAGCTTTGCTGGATAGAGTAATCTTGGATGTAGGTCCTTGCCTTTCATGACTTTGAATACTTCTTTCCAGCCCTTTCTTGCCTGTAGGGTTTCTTTTGAGAAATCAGCTGACAGTCTTATGGGCACTCCTTTGTAGGTAACTCTCTCTTGTCCTCTTGGTGCTTTTAAGATTCTCTCCTTATCTTTCATCTTGGGTAACTTAATGATGATGTGCCTTGGTGTGTTCCTTTTCGGGTCCAACCTCTTTGGGACTCTCTGAGCTTCCTGGACTTCCTGGAAGTCTATTTCCTTCACCAGACTAGGAAAGTTTTCTGTCATTATTTGTTCAAATAAGTTTTCAATTTCTTGCTGCTGTTCTTCTCCTTCTGGCACTCCTATAATTCAGATATTGGAACGTTTCAGGTTGTCCGTGAGGTTTGTAAGACTCTCTTCACTTCTTTGAATTCTCGTTTCTTCATTCTGTTCCCGTTGGATGTTTATTTCTTCCTTTTGTTCCAAATCGTTGATTTGAGTCTTGGTTTCCTTCCTGTCTCTATTGGTTTCCTGAATATGCTTTATTTCATTTTAGGTATCTTTCATTTGTTCTTTCATTTTTTGACCAAGCTCAATCAGTTCTGTGAGCATTTTGATTACCAGGGCCTTAAATTCTCCATCAGATGGGTTGGCTATCTCCTCATTGCTTAGCTCTCTTTCTGAGGTTTTACTCTGTTCTTTCATTTGGGCCCTATTTCTTTTGTCTCCACTCATGTGTTAAGTTGTAAGGGGGAGGGGCCTTAGGTATTCACCAGGGTTGGGCAAACTTCCTTGCTGCTTTTGCTGCTTTGCTGCCTGCGGGGGAGGGGCCAGAAAGGGAACAGTGCTGCCTGTCTACTCGGCTGTAGCCCCACTTTCCATCTCTGGTGAGACTGGGAGTTTTTCCAACCGGGGGAACTTCCGCAGTTGTCCATAGTCAGCTCTGAGTCTCAGTTTCTCGTTCAGTCAGCCCCGACCTCAAGGTCCACTACCTTGTCGCGGTTCTCCCAGTCCACCTGCCTTACTGGTCTGGTTGGTCTGGTCGACTGCTCCTTTAATTCCTTGGTTGTCAAAGTTCCTTGCAGTTTGGTTTTGTGGCACTTCTTGGTTGTTTATTGATTTTAGATTGGCTGTTATCCTTCTTTTGTTTGTGCAAGGAAGGAACGGTTTTTACCTATGCCTCCATCTTGGCCGGAACTTGGCTTCAAATTTTTTTAGTGTTACTTTATTTGTGAGAGACAAGGCTAGGGTGATTGAGGCTGTTTCATCAGTGTTCTGCTGTGCCATGAACTTTTGTCCTTCCCTGGGTACTGCTACCACAGAAGTGGCTTCTCCCAATGCTTTTGTCCCTACTCTAGAAGTAGATTGCTGATGTTTGTAATCCAGTGCCTGGTATCTTGGTGTTGAGGGAGTAGGAATATTTCTATTCTCCTGGTCTAGCCTCACTCTTAGGCAGGCCCTATATATGCTGGTCTTGGAGTGGAGTTTTTAAAAAGTGCCATCTCTTTCTTCTTTCAACTCTGTCTTGACTCTTTGATATGTTTTGTGTGAGACAGAATTTTCTACCCTTTCTCCAGGGGTAGGAGCCCTCTAGTGATGTTGATATACAGTCTTAGGCCCATGACTGTTTCCTGTCCGTCACCTAGGTGAGAAGAATTTTTTCTTTTGCTCTTCCTCCTCTTGCAATGGTCTCACGTGGTTACACATTTTGTCATTCTAACCTAGTGACTTAGACCTTTTTTTCTGTAGGGAAATGGATATTGGTGGTGCTTCATGCCTTTTCAATAACAGAGGCCACTCCCTTTCTCCAGTCCTGCATCAAAAAAGAAAGGCATTTTCTAGTCTTCTGCCCTGCCCCAGTCTTTCTTCTAACTACCTGATAGAGGCCTGGGCAGGAGTCTGCCAGTGGGTGTGAATTCTCTTTTGTATCTGTGACTCTTAGGTGTCCTACACTTTCATGTTTCCTCTATACCTGACCTTTAACAATTAAAAAAAAATTAAGCTTAATTATTTCTACTTACTGGTATAACACCCAGCATTTCTTTCTTCTGTGCTTTTCCATAGAGGAGTTGGTTCTTTCTTCCGGTCTTCTTTTGATGGGGCCTAACTTTTCTTGGATATCAGATTATTAATTGCCCTAAAATCTCAGTTTTCTGATAGATTTTTAAAAGTTATGATTTTGATTGTGGGGGATAGTTCTTGTTAAGGCAGAAGCAAAGCTCTTTCCAGCTTTCTACATCTTACATGGAAATGAAACTTATAAATCTTTGAAAAATTAAAGTCCCTTGTAGGAAATATTGGGTTGCCCAAAATGTCTGTCTATTTTTTTCTGTAAAATAAAAAACACATTTTTCATTTTCACCAATATCTTTATCGATTTGGATATTTTGAGTATTCGGCCATTTCCCACTAATGGCTTCTAGTGGGTAGAGGCCAGGAGTGCAGCTAAACATCTTCCAATGCCATAGACAGCCCCACAGCAAAGAAACTTCACAAACCACTTTGACACATTCGATCAATCACAGCGCCTTCTCCATGCATTGCATAAATCTTTTTTGTGTGTCAGTTGTGTTTTTACCTTTCTTGAAATAATAAAGCATAACACACTGAAAATGTTGCATATCTTATTCCATCTTCAATATTAAAATGGCTGCACAAAAATTCACCAATTTTGATAAGTTTTTTTTTCTAAATGCACACTGATATGACAGGTGTCACAGTACAGTCTAGCAAAAGTGTGCTGAATGAGGTTAAAGACAACTGAGCATTACTAGAGCCATTGTATGGAAAAAACTAAACAAACTTTTTTGGCCAACCCAATACAACTTCTGTGCTACTTCAGTGGTTCTCAAATTATTTCTGTTGGTGCAACATTAAGTAGTTATAATGCTAGTTGTGGAACTATTGCTTGTTTTAAGATAAAGTAATTAACTATATGTTTGTGATAAATTGGATATATTACCATTATTATTAAGTAATTGATATAATTTAATGACATTGTTTTGGATTTCAATAGTCATACTAAATATTTTTCATATAATTCTCAAAATGTGGGTTTTAGTATTCCCTTTTTATGGATGAAAGGAAAGAAACTGAGGCTTAAAGGGATTAAGTTTATTGCTTTACATCACAGAGAATTAGTATATAGTACAGATAAGATCTGAGCCCATATCTTTCTGATTTCAAAATGCACTCTCTTTGTACTGTACTACAAGATATAGTTAATTTCTTACTGCCAGGATTAGCAAGGGAGGAGGAAAATTAATGATAAACATCTAATTAAATTTCTATTACTAAATCCATTTTGATTTCTGATTAATGTGAGCCAATTTTTTTAAAAATAGGCAATGATATGGGAAGTGATGATACCATCGGAGGGAATGTGAGCAAATATATGGTGCTTCCAGCTGGATACTGTGGACAGCCCAAGAAAGGACATCTTACCTTTGATGCTTGCTTTGAAAGTGGTAAGTGTATGAAAGCCCTTTGCTTTTGGGCTTGTCTGGTGAGGGTTTTTTAGACTCCAGTTCCACCTAACCATTCAGTGAGATTCAACCCATTTAATACTTCATCAGAATGAAATAAGTTGTCAGAGAAAAATCAATTTTGATGAAATTAACTTGGAAATACATAAAAATGAAATGCAATGTTTTGTTGCTATAAATTATTAGAAGTACGATGGTAATACTGGTGAACATTTATACAGTAACTTATATTTTATAAAATACTTACCTTTTGGGATAGGACTGATATAATTTGATATGATAAATCAATTATTGAATGTCTATTATGTATCTGGTTCTGTATGACATTCTCACAGAACTTAATTGTGAGTCAGGAGGCTTCCCTGTAAAGAAGTGATGAGAGAACAGATTCAAATGGTCACAAAGAAAATATCAAAAGTAATATTGAATCATAATCAACAAATGTTGTGGGTATTCTAAAAGGGGAGATCAGGACTTGATTGTGAATTCCAATCCAGTAGGAATTGGATCTTGTTGAATTCTTTACGCCCTGAGCCTCATGTTCTACTATGAAAGGCAAACAGTAGATATTCTGAATATGTTGAAAATATTAGTGAGAAAGGTAACAAAATTCACGTGTGTATGTATTTGTGTGTTTGAAGGGAAATGTCAGTTCTCTGAACCTTAAAATCATTGATTGTTTATACCAACAATTGAAAACTTGTTTATATAGAGTTTTGCTCTTTAAGTTGTTTTACTTTGCTAGAGCTCCCATAACAGAGAGCCACAAACTGAGTGGCTTAAACAACAGAAATTTATTGTCTCACAGTTCTGGAGGCTAGAAGTCTGAGATCAAGGTGTTGGCAGGGTTGGTTCATTCTAAGGGTTTTGAGGAAGAATCTGTACGAAGCCTCTTTTCTAGGTTCTGGTGGTTTGCTGGCAATCTTTGTTGTTCCTTGGTTTGTAGAAATAGCACCTTGATCTCTGCCTTTACTTTCATGTAGTGTTCTCTCTGTGCACGTCTGTCTCAAAATGCTCCTTTTTCACAGTCTGAGGTACTGGGGAGTTAGGACTTCAACGTACGAGTTTTGGGGGGACATAATTTATCTCATAACGTAATACTGTAATGTTGTCCTGCCAGTGAGATATGAGCGCTTTCCACATTGTTGGGAACAATGTTTTTACTTCGAATGTAGTATTGTTGCCTTTTTCCGTGATTTCCTTAGTGCCTAGAAAATACCTTTTGATTTTTTTTTACTTCAGGTTAAGGCATGAAGGTTCTTTACATTAATAACTCTGTGTGAGTAGGAATTATCTTTATTTTAAAGATTGTATTGTTTTGGTTTACTTATAGTACAAAATAATCCAGATTCCTTTCCTAGAGCACCTTTTCCCTAATGATACTCATCTTTTTCCATTCCTTATGGAAAAGCTCAGTACAAGAAATTGCCCAATTTGACGACAGAGTAACCAAATAAATAATGCATATTTCTCCCAAAATGTATGAATAATTGGTTGTATCAACTGGATCTGTGCTAGTAGTGCATAAGTCTTGTAGTGTAGTACTGAGTGTTTAAGTGGTACCTTCTCGAGTCAGGCTGCAGTCAACTCAAATCCTGAGTTGAATATCAGGCCACAGTTTCCTCATCTTTTAATGGTGAATGATGCCTACCTTATGTCTTAATTAAAGAAAAATAAAGGATATATACTTCACTGTTTAAAAATTTAGGCCATTTTACTAAAATATATATGCAAAATCATATTTTAAAAATAGATAAATGAGGAGATCTCAGAAAGGGAAAATAGCAAGAGAAAATTCAGCTGGATGAGTACATAAAATGCATGCTCTGAGATCCATAAATTTTCTATAGGTAGACTACAGATTTAACTGTGACTTTTCTGGCAGTCAGTGCAAAGAGATAAACAATGTTCATGAGATAAAAATAAATCCAGTACTGAAATCTGGTAGAAATTCTTCCTAATGGGTCTCCTAAAGCACACATTGAAATGAGATAAACAGCGTCCTCAACGATATCCCTGTGGTCTTTACAACAATGTGTTTCATAGGGGTCTATTTTGTAATATCCTTTAGTGTGGGATGAAGGCATAGTGTTAAAGGGCATTTTAGTGAAAGCAATTCAGTTATTATTTGAAACAATTTGACATATGCAACCTTCCTTTTATCTAATTTAATTCAAGGATTTATTTAAGATTATTTAAAACAGGGAAGTGAGAGGGCTCTTAAGCGCTAACTCTGAGCAGTGGCTTCCTGGTATGCTGTATTGAAAAAGATTCTGTAGGTGTAGTTAGACTTACTGAGAAGGAGTTAGGTGATTAAGAGACTCAGTGAATGGGGAGTATTGGTTCATTTGGATAAAGTATATTGCCTTCACATAAGTGTCCGTAATTTTTTTCCTTTCACAATTGTAGAATATGTAAAGTGCCTAGCACATATGCCTGGCCCTGAGCGGGTGGATAATTCATGTTTTTCTTATGAGAAATAAGGTCTGCAGGTCAAATATGAATTCTCCTTTGAATCCCTGATCATATTTTTTCTAAATACACCTCTCTGTAAGTGTATTTCTCTTGGGAAAACAGCCACACCACTCTCATTTTATTTCTCTAGACACAGTGACACTTTCTTTGATTTTTTTAAAAGAACTTCTTTTGTTCCCTTGCATTAGTAACCTGCTTCAGGAAAGAATCTGAGTCTGATTAATCCCTGTTCTCCTGCAGAACCAAGCAGAGTGCTTACAAAATTAATCACTAAATTAATACTGTATTTATTTGTTGAATGAAGTAATTTGAGCAACAGAAAGATGGGAAAAGATTAACTTTCGGATAGCTTTGATGAAAAAGTCATATTTAATTGCTTCTTATTCCCTAATCCACCAGATTCTCTGAAGTTTTCACACCTTTGTGGGTGCTGTTTTGTCTGTGCCCCAGATCCTTTTCTCTACCTGGTAAAATGTTATCCAGACTTAATCCAGCATTTCTTCCTCTGAGAAACAGTACACCTCGGCAGGTTTAGCTGTCTTTATCTCTGTATTTACAGGCACTTCTTAAGCTCTTCTATGAGAGCCCTTATGCATTGCAGTCATTTAATTGTCTTTCTTTTTCCTTATCACTAAAAGTTCCGTGAAGTCAGGGATGGTTTCTTATTAATTTTTTTCCAGCACCTTGTTTACTGTCAGCCATATTTAATAATGAGCTTAATAAATATATTAATAAGGAGGGAGGACAGATAGTGAACAGAATAATCTTTATAAAGTGAGACTTTAAGATTAATACAATATTTTTACATTTAAATAAAAATTTAACATTAAAAGCAACAAGAATATTAAGAAGAAAAATAAATAAAAATTATCACTTACTTATTGCTTGCCAGACACTGGCATAAGTGATATACACAGTCTATCTCATTTAATACTCACAAAACCTTCTGAGGTATTATATTTTTCTTTGTAGGTGAGGAAACTGATGCTCAGAGATGTAAATCTATTTACCTTGAAATGCATGACTGACAAATGGTGTACCTGAATATGAAACCGAGAATTTCCTGGCTCTAAAGACTATATTATAACCATTGAATACACACACACACACACACACACACACACACACACACACACACACAGTATAATCTTATCATAGGTCAATTTATGGCATATGAATAATATATTGTTGAAAATTACTCTTTAGGTGATAAGACAAATAAGAAGAGGCTTTGTAATAAAGAAAAATGAAAAAATTTTCTACCTGTTAAAACAAACCATCAAATAAATGCTGTTTTATTGCCATATGTGCAATTTGAGTACTGTTGTGTGATTGATATGAGTATATATGTATTAAATATGAAAATAGCACTGTAACTTATACTTAGAATTAATTGGTTAGCCCAAGAGATTTAATATGTTGCTTAAATTACTGTAGCAAGGAAAAGGTTCAGTGATATTATGATATGGATCACTTATTGCATACTATTTCAAAACAATGAAAATAAAAAGTTAAAACGTTTAATTCATTCCTCCAGTGGAATTTACTACATTTACTTATGTAATCTTAAAAACTTAATATTTCCTTTTGATAAAAGTGGTCTTCATTCATGGCACATGTGCCATGACTACATTAGAAGTTAGGGTTTTTAGTTCAATGTCTCACCTACATTTTTCCTTTTTTACATGTCTAAATGGATGATATACTTTGTTTTTTAACTTTATGAGGAATAACTGACAAATATAATTGCATACATTTGAAGTATACAATGTGATGATTGGCTATGTGTATATATTGTAGAATAATTACCAAGATCAAGATAACTAACACATCTTTTACCTCACATAGTTAATGTAGTTAATTTTTGTGTGTGAGTGGTGAGTGCTTAAGATATACTCAGCAATATTCAAATATACAATATGATATTATTAACTGTGGACACCTCACTTAACTTGTCAATAGGTTCTGTATAATAAGTCCTCACTTAACTTGTCAATAGGTTCTGTTACTTGAAGCAAAATGACTTATAATGAAATGAATTTTATCCTAGGCTAATTGATATAAACAAGAGTTCCTGATCTTAGTGGGAAAACTTTTAGTTTTTTCCTGTTGAGTATGATGTTGGCTGAAGGTTTCTTGTATATGACCTTTATTATGTTGAAGTATGTTCCCTCTACTCCCACTTTGCTGAGTGTTTTTATCATAAATGGGTGCTGTATCTTATCAAATGTTTTTTCAGCATCTATTGATATGATCATGTGATTTTTTGTCTTTTCTTTTGTTTATGTGATGTATTACATTTATTGTTTTGTGAATATTGTACCATCCTTGCTTCCCTGGGATGAGTCCCACTTGATCATGGTATGTTGTCTTTTTAATGTATTGCCGGATGTGGTTTGCCAGTATTTTGTTGAGGATTTTAGTGTCTATGTTCATCAGTGACATTGGCCTCTAGTTTTCAATTCCACTGCTGGGATTATTCCGTAAGAATCCTGAAATACCAATTCAAAGGAACTTATGCACCCCAGTGTTCATAGCAGCACAATTTACAATAGCCAAGTGCCGGAAACAGTCCAAGTGCCCATCAGTAAATGAGTGGATCAAAAAACTATGGTACATTTACACAATGGAATACTATGCAGCAGAAATAAAGAAGGAGCCTGTACCCTTCATGAAAGCATGGATGGAACTAGAGAGCATTGTGCTAATGAAATAAACTGGGTGGTGAAAGACAAATACCATATGATTTCACCTAAAGTGGAACATAATCAACAAAACAAACAAGCGAGCAAAATATAACCAGAGACATGGAAATAAAGAACAAATGGACAGTGACCAGAGGGGAGGGAGGAGGGAGATAATGAGGGAAAGAAGGGGAAGAGTCATCAAGGAGCATGTATAAAGGACCCATGAACAAAGACAACGGCCAGGGGAGGATTGAAGGTGGGAGGTGGGGTTGGTGGGGCTGGGGAGAGTGGTAGGGGAAAAATGGGAACAACTGTAATTGAACAGCAATAAAAAAGAAGTTAAGTTCCTATGTCATCTTGTCAATGTTATAATGAAATGACATCATTCAAAGAGACCTCCTGTATATTAGCTGCTCAGAACTTATAACTGAAAATGTGTACCCTATGACCTGCATCAGCTCATTTCCCTTTTCCTCTAGCCCCTGGCAACCACAATTCTATTCTCTTTCTGTTAAATTGGTGTCATTGAAGAATTATTCACAATAGCCAAAATATGGAAACAACATAAATGTCTTTTGGCAGATGAATGGATTAAAAAAATAGAGTATATACACAAGGGAATATTATTCAGCTATAAATTGAAGGAAATCCTGCATTTATGACAGCATGGATGGATCTGGAGGGTATTATGCTAAATAAACTTAAAAACAAAACAAAACAAGATGCATCACAGTGAAATACCAAAAAACACAGGCTTTAGTTTCAGAAGGACCTGTGTTAGTATACAAACATTGGCACTTACTGTTTATGCCATGTTGATGATATCACTTAAAGTTTATTCAACTGTAAAACTAAGAAAATAAATAACTATTATTGAATTATTATGCAAATTAGGGATATATATAAAATTGACATAGCACAACATCTGGCAATCAACTTCAGGTAATAATTCTGGCACAACCTCTTTCTGGTTCATCCTCCATAATGCTTCCAAAGCTGAAATGGAAATCATCTGATCATATTACTTTATTGCTTTAAATCTTTCATGACTCACTTGTCCTCAGGGCAAAATCCAAATGCTTTAATTTAACAATATCTTTGTTACTGAACAAAAAAACAGGTTTAGCTGCCTGTTGCCACAAAAGCCAAAGTTGTGAGGCAGATGCTAGTGCAAAAGGAAAGAGTTTTATTCAGGTGCTGAATGATATGGGAAATGGGAGATTCCCCATCTCAAAGCCCATCTCCTCAGCGAGACCAAGACAATAGCCAGTGTCCAGAGTTCCTGCTCCATTTTAAAGTACAATACTTTGAAGCCTTCAGATGTCTACTAAGTGGTCATTAGTCCCCATCCGGGTAGCTTAGCTTGTTTCCTGCTGCTGTCTATTTCAGGCTTCCTCTGGGAGCCTGTATGTGGAGCCCGCATGGACATGGGCCATGGGGCTGCTGTGGCTACAAGGGCACCTGCTCCTGCATGAGAGAACACATGAACACAGGCCAGCACATCACCAGGTGGGCAAGAGAGGGAGAGAGGCTCCCTCCTGGAGGCAGTGGACCATGTGGCTGCTAAGGCCATGTGGCCCATGGAGAGAGCAGATGGGTGAGTCCACTATTGGAGTGCATGTCATCCAGTCAGAGAATGATGGTTCTTTCTTCCCTTGGGATTATATTAGTTTGAGTGTGAGATGTACCAAATGCTTTCCCAAAATGAACAATCAACTTCCTAAATTTTTGTGGGCTTCAGTTGGGTCCACTGCCCAACCAATCCTTTCCTTCCCCAGGCTGTACTGACAGGCCTCTTTGATCCAGCACCTCCCTCTATGCCATTTTGATTTCTGTGGCACTTGTGACTGCCTTCCCCTGGTTCCCCCCCCACCCCCCGCCCACAATCTGGTAAGGGGGGAGAAGGGCTTTTTTCTACCCAGTTATCTTACTAGCTTTTCTCTCGCTCAGTCCAAGAACTTCCCCCTGCCACCATCTTGGCTGATGGGGGAGTCTCCCCAGTGCGCTGGACAGACTGTCTACCAGTAGTATCTTTTTTTTAAGATTTTATTTATTTATTTTCAGAGAGAGGAGAAGGGAGGGAGAAAGAGCAATGTATGGTTGCCTCTCACATGGCCCTCATTGGGGACCTGGCTCGCAACCCAGGCATGTGCCCCGAGTGGGAATCGAACCGGGACCCTCTGGTTCCCAGCCTGAGCTCAATCCACTGAGCTACACCAGCCGGGCACCAGTAGTATCTTTAATATAAGATCTGATACAAATTTTCTTCTTATTAATACTATCATTTTATTCCTGAACATTCCATTTTAGAAGGTCATTATCTCTTTTAGAGAAAAAAAATTAGCACATTTAGGAGAAAGCAGCATAGTTATGAAATATAAAGGAATGTTTCACCATGTTTAGAATTTCTTTTGGAGAAATATTGGTAGCTATGAAACTGTAGGTGAATAATTTAATTCTGTTCTTTGTTTCTGACTTTTAATTGAAACAAAGCTGAACTTCCTTTATAGTAGTGTTTTCAATTTTAAAAATAATTCCTGACTTCTTTACTGAATTATATCTAATATACATGGTTGTGTATCTCCTTATATATTTTTATCTTTCCTATTTACTCTATCTCCTCTTTGAGGAAGAAGTAAAGTATTTCATTCCCAAATAACTTTCTTCTAAGAATTATGACTTTTCCTACAGTAACATTCCTCAACCTAAAAGCCTGGGAAAGACCAGGCTTGAAGAAGTAGGAACTGTGTGTGTCTAATGAACTCCTGATTGCACACCTCTTCAACTGCTCTTTTCAAATCAACCCACTGCTTTGAAGGGGCCTTGAGGTGCGCACACACCATCTTGTTATGCTTTAGTAGTGACAGAACTGCAAGAAGAGGGGACACATCACATAATTAAATATGGTTGATTGAGTTTGGTCATACATTTCCTCTTTCCAATAACGACGTAAGGTACTACTTGAATGATTGCAGTGTGTATGTGTACCAGTATAAGGTATAAGACATAGTACTTTTTAAAGTGATAACCAAATGCTTAGAATTTGCTTCTAATTTTTTATTATTACCACTTCCCAATTCAATTGAAAATTTTATGTTAATTAGAATAACTAGAATGTTATCTGTTTTTATTCTTTAACCTCCATAAAAGAGTTATACTTTGATAGTATTCTGCAAGTATTGAAAAATCCATATAAATTGTGCATTGTAATACAGCTTTCAAATAAACTTGCCTTTTGAGGGCGTGGGAATATCTTGTGCAGGTCACCTGTTTGCCATCAGTTCCATTCACCCTCCTTTCGATTCTTTTCTGTATAGCAGGGGCCTACATCCCTGACAATAGCACTTGCCAGGCTCCCTTGACATCTGGGTTCTGGCTAGGGTCAGCTAATAGAAGGTTTTAGCAGGAGGTTGAAGGTCAGGAAGAAGGGAGAAGCCTGAGTATTTTTCCTCCTTTCTGTTTTGTGCAGCATGTTCAGAAGTGTCTGCATCTCCTTCATGCTTTCTCAGACAGCCCGTTTCTTGCGATTCCAACTTTGTGGGGCTGCTCTTGGTCCCAGGATATTATGGCCTCCTGCCTTTGCTCTTCTATCCATGAGTACAGTAGGGACTTTCTGCTGTTGTTAATCTCTGTGTTGACCCATTCTCATGTGTTTGGCCTTTTGGCTCTCTCAACACTTTTGCACTAGTTTCCTGACAAGGGTGTCCAACCCTCGGCCCCTGGGCTGTGTGTGGCCCAAGATGGCTATGAATGTGGCCCAATACAAAATCATAAATTTACTTAAAACCTTTTTTTTTGCTCATCAGTTTTCATTAGTGTTTGTGTATTTAACGTGTGGCCCAAGGCAACTCTTTTTCCATTGTGGCCCAGCGATGCCAAAAGGTTGGACACCCGTGACTGCTAATACATTTCTTTTATTGAATTACTGTGCATGACTTACCCTTGATTGACCTATGCCTTACTGGTGAAGGCAAGGGACCTTGCTCAGTGATTCCTTGAGGTTCCTGTAAATGGTGAGACTAGATCTTCAACTCCTCACCTGCTGTTTCTCATAGCTCAGGGCCAGAGTAGTCAGCATGATTTGCTTAACATTTGGGGAAGTTCTGTTTTAATGGTCAGGGTTAACACTACAGGATTTGTGTTGCCAATCTAGTAATTTCCTGAGCTAGGTCATGCTTAGTTATTTTATGCCACCTTGGTAAGTGAGTTGTGCTCTTGACCAGATTTTTACATTTTAAAATAGAGCTTATGGGCACATTCTGAAGGGCTGCCCAGATTTTTGTTTTTGGGTCTGGTTTATACAAAAATTCAAAAATAAACTGTAATTATGTAGAAATATTATCATGTTGTGACAGAATATTTTTGGCCTCCAGCTGAGTTTGTATCCTATGGCCTACTCTGAAGTCATGGACATTGTTTGGTTTTGAGAATGTAGCCATATGATTTCACTTTACTCTCTGAGTTTGCAGTTTTTGGGAGGTAGTTATCATTTATTTTAAAATTCTTTTTTCTTTCAGACAGGGCTGAGCTTTTGAATAAGTGAAAGTATCGCCCTCCTCTTTTTCTGCTTGCTATGTAAAGTAAGAGGTTAGAAGCATGGTAGTCAGAGAGAGTTCTACAGAGCAGAAGGAATTAAGTCTCAGCTCCACCATTCATTCATTAATGCTGTACCTCGAACAGGTCATTTAAACACAAAGGCTCAGCACATCTTTAAAACAGATATAATAATATTTACATTACAGGGTTGTTGTGTGGATTGGAATTACCATTAACCTAGCAGATAGTCAATGGTCAGTACTGAAATGTGAAGGAACTCCAAGGAAAGAAGGAATTCATTTTTGTGTGTGTGGATGGGGTGGGATGGGTTGGGGTGTGGTGAGTGTGGGAAGCTATTGTGAGACTTTTATAGAGGAGACAACACAGAAACTACACCTTAATACTCTTCCTGGAATGTGTTTCCAGATAGCATGGTTTTCTCCCTCACTTCAGTTACTTATTCAAATGTCATCTTTTCAGTGAGGCCTGTCTTAGCTACCCTGTATAAATTTTCAGCTCTTTTACCCTTTCATTTACTATTTCCCTATATGCTTTATTTTTTCTCCTTAGCACTTACACTAACATAGTATAAATTTTACTGATTTATTTATATTTTAATTTGTTGTCTGTCTCCTCTACTAGAATATAAACTTTGCAAAGGTGGAATTTTTCTTTCTTTTTTTCCCCTGGTGCCCAGAACATTGCCTGGCATAGGTGCTCAATAAATATTCGTTGAAAGAATCAGTGTGAGAATGAGTAGAACTGTACAAGATGAAATTAGTTATACATGCATTTATTATACTCTTGTATCTATTGGCCTCAAATTATAAGAGGCTAAATTGAGGAATTTAGCATGGCTATATTGATTGGCTAAAACAAACACATATTCAACAACCTTATTTTTTTTGAGAGTTTTACCAAGAACATGGGTGACTGGGGATGGGGCGACTTTTGATTAGCCAAAATAATTGTTACAAAATATTCATGCGCCTTACTCCTTGGAGTAGATACATAGAATTCATTCCTCTTTATTTAGACACAATTCTAACTATCTTGATAATGTGGGTTTTCATCTCAGGACATTTGCAGACAGAGTGGGACCTGAGGAGACAGGAATGCTCTTTGCTGAGAAATCAAAGTTGACAAGCTGATGGAGGGGAGGAAGCAGAAAAATATAAAAGTATATAACAAAATTTAAACATATAACTTTCTAGATGTCTGTTCTTTATTATCAGTACAAGATTATATGGTATTTATCACCGAGATCAGTTTAAATTACATACATGATGATTTTAGAAATATTTTCAGTAAAAATAGAAATATCTTTATATACCTATTACATCTTTATCCTTACAGTCTGATTTGTATCCTCACTACTCCAGCAAGATAATTCTCTGAAAGGTTGCCAGGGACTTATTCATGTAATTTTGTGGTCTTGTCTTAGCTCTTGATTCCTTTGCAGCATTTTGAAATGCTTTTCCCCTGACCGCATTGACTATACCATCCTCATCCTCCACGCCATTTCTGACTGACCTGTCTTGTTTTTGTCTACATGTGACCCGTAAGGGATTCTCTAAGATTCAGTTCACCCATCTTAAATCTTTATAAATCTTGAGTATCACATCTAATAATTCACCATCCCTTGAAAATTATTATACTCATTGAATATCCTGAATTCATTAATTTCTTTCTATCTGCTTCCCTCATTCAAACTGCCATCTGTCATTGGGAACTGCTGCTTCTCTTGCTCCCTTCCATTCTTCTTGCTCCCTTTACCCCCTGTCCATCCTCACCACAGCATCTAGAGTGATCCTTTTAAAACTCAAATCAGATCCTATTTCTGTCCTATTTAAAACATTCCATTGTCTTCCCAACAAATTTAGTATAAAATCCTGATTCCTTACCCTGACTACAATGATCTAGCCCTTGACTACTTTTCTGACTTTACCTTATGCCATTCTCACTCTTCCCAATAATGCTTTAGCCACAGTGACTTTCTGCCTTTTGGTAGAGCAGGACAGATTTGTTTCTGCTTTAGACAGTTTGATTCAGCCATTTCTTCTTCTTGGAATACTGACCACCCTGCCCCCTTCTTTCACCACCATATTTGCATCTTGACATTCAGATCCTAGCTTACCTATTGCTTCTTCATAGAGGCCTTCTCTGATTAGCCCATCTAAAGTAGCCACCCAATCATTCTTTCTTATCATCCTGTTTTTATTCTCTGCCTGTTCATTTACTTGTTTATTTATCTGCTTCCCCTGCAGAAAAAAAGTCACTTGATCTATTTGCTTTATCACCAGAGCCTGACATATAGTAGGCATTCAATGACTATTTGTCAAAAGGATGAATGAAGTCTGTGGCAAGTACCATGGGTACAGAGATAATAGTGGTAAGTAATTTGTACTGCAGTGCTTATTAGCCTTTCCTAGGTCATAGACTTTTTTGAGACTCTGATAAAAACTATGGCCCTGGCTGGTGTAGCTCAGTGGATTGAGCGCGGGCTGGGAACCAGAGGGTCCCGGTTCGATTCCCCGTCAGGGCACATGCCTGGGTTGTGGGCCTGGTCCCCAGTGAGGGCCACGTGAGAGGCAACCATACATTGCTGTTTCTTTCCCTCTCTGTCTCCCTCCCTTCCCCTCTCTCTAAAATAAATAAAATCTTTAAAAAAAAAACAAAAAACAAAAGCTATGAATACTCAAAAATGCAATTATGTACATGTAGTAAAAATTTTCCTAGAAATTTGAATGCTTGATTTCTTGAATACTGTTTATTAGCCACCTTTCTAGTGTCCCTGCCCTGTTAGAAACTTTGGAATACACTTTTATTAAGTCATAATGTTGGAACATAATAAATATACTGGTACAATGGTTCTCAAAAACTATGTGTGCTCAATAACTGTTTTTTTAATTTGCATTTTTATGGCTTTCTGTATAATCTTGCTGTGCATGACTTATATGAAGCTCATGCCACATGCAATTTACTACATGAATTTGTTAACATTTAAGCTGGCTTATAACCTGTTCTACTAAATAAGTACACCAATCATGAGTTTGGATGTCAAATGGTTATTAAAGTATCATGCTGTACCTGTTTTATAGTAGACCTGTAATAAACAGTTTGTAGGCCAGCATCAATCTGTAGGCCAAATTTTGAATAAGCACTGTTTTGGAGAGTATCATCGTCTTGAGCTCTTTTCAAGGTACCAATCCCATATCTAATCTATCTGATTGTGTCTCTGACTAGATGTTCTATTGGTATTTTAAACTGGACATCTCCCTAAACCAAATCTATCATGTTCTGACTTCAAAAAAGAAAAGCCCCTTTCACTTTTTTTATTGTTGTTCAAGTACAGTTGTCTCCATTTTTCCCTACCACTCTCCGCCACCCACCCCCAATTTCAAAATTCTGGCAGTTTCTTTGTATCCAGAGTCATCTTAAGCTTTTCTTTTCCTCCCTACCCAATTACTCATTAAATCCTGTTACTCCAGTTTTTTTAAAACTGTGTTTCATTATCACTCTGCTAAGGATCTTTTTTACACATTTTCTTTTTCTAATTTCCCCCAAACCCATGACATTTTAATGCTACAGATACATTGTCTAACTCTTTATGTACTTAAGCTTTTCAGAGTGTCACAAATCACTGTAATATCTAAAATTTACCTCTCCAGATACCACCCTTGTTGAGAATGCATGCTTTATATGTATGTTTCTTCTTACACATGCATTTTCATTTTCCTCCTTCAATATTAAATCTTTGTTGTTTTGATTTTGATCATGATATTCTCTTAGAGAGTTCTTTTCCACATATTTATTAAAGCCAGATCCATCCTCAAGACCTGCACACAGAGCTACTTTTCAGTGAAGTTACTTTTACAATCTTCCAGCTATATATAGCTTTTCACTCTTCTAATTTTCCATTACAGCCTTTTTGATATTTCTATTATGGAGCATAGATTTTTATTATTTTTTGCAAGCATAGGCCTCTTGTGGGCAGGAACCATGATTTCTTTCCTTTTCTTACAATGGCTAGCTTTTAATATGTACTTAAAACATCCAGGAATGAATGAGTAAATGACAATTGTTTAAAAATAAAAGGGCAGGTACTAAAGTATTTGTTAAGTTTCTCTTCAACTGAAAGTCCTCATTCTCTTTTGGATGAGTGAGATATTTTTCTAAAGTCTTCTGTTCTAGCTCTGTCCTTGTTGTCTATACAGAAATGGAGTTAGTAGAAAGGAAGAGGTAATATAAAACCAATAAGATTCCTTGCTTTATCATTCACTCAAACTTATAGTGGATAGCCTAATATCCAGTGGGTATATGGATTAACCTGACTCAATGCCTTCATCTTAATTTTCAATTTGTCATTCTATTCATAATTTAAATATCAATCACAGAACATTTGTATTTGAAGTGTTTCTTAAATATAGTAGAACATGTTATTTAAAACAAAAGTGTTGGAAGAAATATATCACAGGGAAGGTTTCACTGGAACATTCAGAAAGAAATGTTCATAAACAGCAAAGTCTGTCCAGAAAGTATCCAGCCACAGAATATGAAAAATAGAGACATTTATTGAAGAAGATACAAGAAACATTACATATGCGACAATGACAACTCAGTCGCTTTCCAAGTAGACACCTTGGGACCTCACAGAATTCTCCAAATTGCTATCAGCTGCCCCGT
This sequence comes from Micronycteris hirsuta, assembly GCA_004026765.1. NCBI lineage: Eukaryota > Metazoa > Chordata > Mammalia > Chiroptera > Phyllostomidae > Micronycteris > Micronycteris hirsuta. Next base: position 32,786 of record PVJI01007738.1, on the reverse strand, counting down.
CATATTTTTGTGAATCTCATCGATTGTCTGAAATCTTTCCCCTTTCAAAAGTTATTTTAGTTTTGGGAAAAGCCCGAAGTTGCAGTGTACCAAATCAGGGCTATAGGGGGTCTGAGTCCCCTGGGTGATTTCCTGTTCTGCCAAAAAACTCTGCAGGAGATGTGATGCATGAGTGGGCACATTGTCATGATGAAGCTGCCAATCACCAGTTGCCCATCACTGCGGCAGTTTTCATCATATTGCATCTCTCAACTGATGTAGAACATTGAGGTAGTAGTTCTTATTAACTGTTTGGCCTGGAGGGGCATACTCATGATGGACAACACCTTCCCAATCAAAAACACAGTTAACGTGGTCTTGATCTTGCTGCAACTTTGCTGTGCCTTCTTTGGGCGTGGAGAACTAGGCGACTTCCATTGGGACAACTGGGTCTTCATTTCCAAATCATACTCATAGCCATGGACCCACAATTCATCTCCAGTTATGACCTTCTTGGGGCAATCTTGTTCATTAAGAGTAGTTTGAATCAAGTCATTAGTAACTGCAGCACAATGTTCCTTCTGCTCTGGTAGCAGAAGCTGTGGAATGAATTTTACCACAACATGTTTCATGCCAAGGTCCTATGTCACAATCTTGGACACAGTAGATTTTGGAATCTTCAGATCAGCTTCCAGTTTTCACACTGTCAGTCACCCATCTTTGTTGATTGCAGCCCACACATGTTCAACATTCTCAGGTGTGTTACAGGTCTTCCAGAACATGGATCACTTTCACCAGATTTTTGACCATCTTTGAAGCATTTGTACCATACTTTCATTTGCACTACACTCATTGCATTGTTCCTGAAAAGCCTTCTGAATCATCCAATTAGTTTCCGCAGAGGAATGTTCCGGTTTAATGCAAAATTTGATGTAGATTCATTGCTCTTCTCACTCAGTCATTTTGAATGCAATGGTCACAAGTACACATGCTCACTCAACGATGTTAGCTGACCCCCACTGAATAGTACAGTGAAGTTGTCATTGTCCATGCATGCTCATTCCAGTCCACTCTCTTTGGATACCAGGTTACCTTGATGTCGCACAAACCGTTCTTGTTATATCAACAATGGCTGGACTTTTTATGGACAGACAATATTCAAATATTTCATGGGGAATGATTTCATGCTCCCTGAAGTAGTAACAGGTACATTCCCATCACTCACCTCAAAGGGTTTCAACTTACTGTCTCTGACTGGTTAATTGCTTGTACTTGGCAATGCTCAGGTTATCATGAATAAGCCAGCAAGTAAAAGGATCAGTATTGAATAACTGAGAATGAGCTAAGGTGTCTGAACACAGGCTTTGAGGTTAGGTAAACCTTGAGCGAACTCCAGATTCTGCCATTTACTTGCTGTGTTCAGTTAAGCAAGTCACATAACTTCTCTGAACCTCAATTTCCACAATTTCCTTCTCCAAAAATAGAAATAAAATGCTTGCCCTAATTTTGGCCCAAAATTTATAAGAGGCCATAATAGATGGGAAAACACTTTGTAAGCCATAAAAAATATATATAAATATTAGGAATTGTTACAATTTTTATTCCATGACAACAAGAAAAGGAGGAAGAGGGAGACGGAGAAGAGGAGTAAAATAAGGAGAATTAATGTTGTGACATTTATGGAGTGTCGTCCATGTGTTAGGCATTTGCTGCATAACCTTTCGTGATCTTTGCTACCATTCTATGAAGTAGTTTATTATTCTACATATTTTAAAATGAGAAAACTGAGTTTCATAAAGGTTAAGTGTTCTAATTAATTTTATGTGACAGTTTGTTTGGGTCATAGTGCTTAGATACGTGATCAAACATTATTCTGGATGTTTCTGTGAGGGTGTATTGGAATGAGATTAACATTTAAATAAGAGCATTTTGAGTAAAGCAAATTGTCCTCCGTATTGTAGTTGGGCCTCACCTTATCAGCTGAAAGCCTAAATAGAACAAAAGATTGATCTACCCAGAGCAAGAAGAAATTCTGCCAGGAGACAACCTTCTGACTTAAACTGCAATATCAGCTCTTTCCTAGGTTTTCAGCCTGGCCACCTTCATAAAACTACATCATCAGGGACTTTCAGTCAAGATGAAGGCATAGGTAAACGTGCCTTGCCTCCTCACACAACTACAGCAAAAATTACAACTAGACTATTCAACAAAGATCATCCAAAATTGTCAGAAGATCAAGCTGTATGGAAGTCTGACAACCAAAGATTTAAAGAAGCCACATTCACGTAGATGAGTAGGAGGGGCAGGAGGAGGAGAGTTTCACCAAAAAACTGCAGAAGATGTGATCCATGAGAGGGTGGGTTGTTGTGATTAAGCTGCCAATCGCTAGTGGCCCATAGATGTGGCCTTCTGAATCATCTGAATAGATTTCTCAGAGGAATGTTTGAGCTTAATGAAACATTTGATGCAGATTCTTTGTTCTACTAGCTCAGTCATTTTGTATGCAATGGCCACATAGTACATGTGCTCATTCAATGGCATCTACCTCCCCCAGTGAATAGTACAGTGAAGTTGTCATTGTTCACGCATGTACATTTCAATCCTCTCTATGTGCCTGCCAGGTTACATTGATGTCATGCAAACTGTTCTCATTATATTAACAATGGCTGGACTTTTTCTAGACAGACCTTTGTATTTGATCTTGGAAGGCTAATTGCATGTATTCATAGCATATTTTGCTCCTCACTGATGGAGACAGATAATTGGGTTTTCCAGCAGTTGATGGAGAAAGGGTGACATTTGTGAATTTGGAGAACTCAGTCCTTTAAGAATAGTGAGGAAAATGTCATAGACTTGAATTTGGCAGTTAAGTATATTTGTTTTCAGAAGGACTTTGACCTGTTTGTATGTTGTGAGTATGGATCCTATATCATGCACTCCACAAGAAATGTCAAATTATTTTAGTTTATTTAAATCATACTCATCTGACTCGTGGTCCCCATCTAATTAGGATTTTGGAAAATTCAATTTTCCTTCTTTATTTAGGCTCTTTCTCTTTCCCTAAAGTGACAAAGACTCCAAACGTAGGCAATGAGATAAGACCTAACTGATTTTGAAATGTCTAGTAACCATGACATTCTCATCATCCACGCCCATGCAGGTCCTTGAAAATGGAATGTCTGACTGCGATCAGGAAATGGGGGTTTTGATGGGGACCTTTGCCTAGATCCATAGCTCTAGTGCCCATAGCTCTTCCTCCCTAGGTGCCCTGCATAGCCATTTCCCTGCTGAGGACTGGTAGGGGGCACCTCTTCCTTCTACCACTTATTGGATCTTTGACTTCTATCATTTTCCCAGTGTGGGGGATTATTTATTTCCTTCTGTTTCCAGTTCAAGTCTCCTTTTTCTACTAGCATAATCCTAGCTAAGGTCTGGAAGAGAAGTGTTGCAAGGTACCTTCACCATTGTTTTTGCCTCACAAATCTCTGAGAGAAGAGAATTTGAAGGGCCTGGAGGAGAGTATGTATGTTTGTGTGTGTGTAGTGGGCTGAATTCAGTGTGGAAAAATAGAATGTGGAATATCATATACAAAACACCAAAATAAATCAACTTCACAATAAGTTATCTTGTAAAAGTATTTACTCTCAGTGTGGTATTTTTTTTTTTCTCGTTCATAGATTGTATTGCCTAGAAATCAGAAGTCCCGGCTATATTACGTATATGGCCTTGGGCAACTCACTTACCTTCTCTGAGTGTGTGATCTAATTGCTAAAATGAAATAATGAAGCCCATCCTGCCTAGTCTACAATACTGCTATTGCACACAAATGAGAGAAGATAGGGAAAGTGTTCTCTGTTAATATACTCTGAAACGGGTGTCAAACTCATTTTCATCGGGGGCCACATCAGCCTCACAGTTGCCTTCAAAGGGCTGAATGTAATTTTAGGACTGTATAAATGTAATTACTCCTTAGCTAGGGGCAAGGAGCTCAGTGCTGCCGCCGAGTAGAAACAAGGTGCCCGGCCAGGTAGAAACAAGGTGCCCGGCCGGATAAAACAAGGTGGAGGGCCGGATTTGGTCCTCGGGCCTTGTGTTTGCCACCTGTGCTCTAAAATGTAAAGAATTTTGGTTTGTCAATTTGTGTCAAAAAAGAAATTTCTCAGTAAGTTTTTAATTCAAGAAAGCCAAGTTATTTTAAAGTAACATAGAAACCCTTGGAAATTATTACTAATAATTTTTAGTCACATTGTATTGGGCAAAATGTAATATGGTCATATTTATTTTCTTTTTTTTAAAACCCTCACTGAAGTATATGTTTTTAAATTGACTTGAGAGAGAGAGAAAGGGGAAGAGAGAGAGAGAGAGAGAGAGAGAGACAGAGACATCACAGTGATGGCTGCCATGGGATGATGCTCCACCAACTGAGCCACCTGGCCAGGGCAGCCCTGTTTATTTTCAAAAGGGTAAAAAGTAGAATTCTCCCACATGTTCTGAAAGCGAGCAGAATATGAACGGTTAGGGAAACATTGATCATCTATTAAATGTCAGGCACTGCATAAGAAACATTCTATACCCTATCTCTAATTTTCCCTATAATTCCATGAAATAGGCATCATTCTCCCTATATTTCAGGTGTAAAGCTGAGGGTCAAAATTTCAGTAATGGTTAGTAAATGACAGAGCCAGGATTTAACCTTTATCTGAGTCAGGGGCCTGGATTCTGTCTACTGGATCAAGCACTTCCTTTACTCTGAATTTTTGTTAGCCACAGATGACTTGGAATGAAAGATTTAAGTTTAGGGTAATAATTTTTAACTGCTAAAAAAAAAAACAAACAAACAACCCAACTAATACTGGGAATAAGGAACTTTGAGTTTATATGTCTGAGTATTGTTTTTTTTTATTCTGTATCATGAAGGAATTTGGGGTTGCGTTTTGGGGTTGATGGGTGATCTCTAAGATACTGGGACAGTTAATTTTATGTGCCAACTTAACTGATCCATAGAGTGCCCAGATGTTTAGTAAAACATTATTCCATGTGAGTCTATGAAGGTGTTTATGGATGAGATTAACATTTGAATTGGTAGACTGAGTAAAGCAGGTTGCCTTCTCTAATGTGGGTGGGGCTTCTCTAATCAGTTGAAAGTCTGAATAGAACAAAAAGGCTGAACCTCCCTTGAGTAAAGGGTAACTTTACCTACCTGAGTGCCTTAAGCTGGGGCATCAATTTTTCACTGCCTTCAACTGAACTGAAGCATTATTTCTTCGTGGATTTTGAGTCTGCTTATATTTGAGCTGGAACTACACTGTTGGCTCTCCTGGGTCTATGGTTTGCTAACTGCAGATCTTGAGACTTGTCAGCCTCTATAATAATGTGAGACAAATGCTTATATTAATTTATTTCTATACACACTCACACACACACCATTGGTCTGTTTCTCTGGAGAACCTGACTAATATAGGCACAAACAACTTTGAGACTGTATGATTATGAAAATCAACAGTAACAATGAAGAGCTGCTATTTATGAGAGAGGTTCAGACTCATTTCTTCTTTCAGTCAGCATTTTATGGAGGATCCTTAATGGAATTTTTGCATTGACATTTACATGTGTCTTATCACATGAGTATTAAGTAGTTGTTATCACTAGGAAGATAATTGACCAAATGTTTAATTTTTTTTTCTGAAAATGCTGGCTGCCAGTATTGATTAATGTCATTGCATTTCTGGCATCATTTGGCTTACCTTACCTAAAACAAGTCACAAAAAATAAAGAACAGAAAGATTGATTCTTTTCCAAGTTTTATATTTTCTCCCGACAACTACTCTGCAACCCCAGTCATAGATTAATGAATGGAGTATGCACAAAGTGATATCAGCTCACATATATGACATTACTCAGATGTCTCAAACTCCGGAAAAAGCATGTGAATGATTTATGGAATTGATATTAATCTCCTTCCAGTAAATGCATTACTTCAGATACATGGGAAATTGATGTTACTACTCTAATGCCAAATTAATTTCTTTCTTGCTGGATCAGCATTGTAAATGGAATTAGATGTTAACCTTTTATATAATCTAAACAGAGTAAAATATGGGAAGCAGTTTTGTAAGTAAAATTTGGATGTCCATCGCTGAAGGGAAGGGTATGTATTTTTCATTTGTTTGTTTGTGTGCTTTCTTCCTGGGATTTGTGGATCCTGGGATATTGGGTGATTTTTAAAGTATAACTTAACAGCAATTAGGAATAGAATAATTATAATTGAATCTAAACATTAACATAGCACTATATTTAACAGCACAGCAAGTGAGAATTACATATTATTAAAGATCCCTAAAATTTTAGAGAACAAGACTAGTTTTCAAGGGAAATTTTATCCAAGAATTCTCAGTCACTGTTAAACAAGTGTTTTTAACCCATGCATATAGGGCATAAAGGAAACTAGAAAGTTGTCAGGCAGTCTCTTCCTTTTTCCATATTTGCCTGGGCCTGTGTATTCTTGCCTGTTTTCAGTTTGCTGTAGTTTTCAGTTACCGTAGTGTTGATTTTGTCCTGCTGAACATATTCTGGTAAACTCAGTCTTATGTATCAATTCCTATAATCAAAAGGAAAATATTACCGACTCAGCTTGGGTTTGGTCAGTTGTGGTGAAAGAAAGTGGTCATTGGTTATCTATGGCTGCCTTTTCAGGGCTGTGGGTGGGACAGAATCTCTAATAAGGGACTGTAGGTAGTGAGGAACGATAGACATCTCTAAAATACTTGGGCCTGCAGGTTTGCTATGGTTCTTCCAGGTTGACATATCTCTGATTTTGTGGAACAACTACTACACATACCTTTACCTTTCTCTTTCTGACTTCCTGCAGTTAGATACACTGCTGACGGCCCTTGCTTTTCATCCCAGTATGCCTCATTCCTGAGCCAGTCTTGATCATTGTAGTGTCAGAATTGCTGCCATCTAGCCTTCTTATCTCACGTACAAGAGACAAACCCTGGTCATTAGTCTACAAGTTGTAGCTTTTCCTGAAATGGTATAGTCTGCAAAAATGGGTTCTTGCTTTGTAGATCCTTTTCTGTGGCATAATTTTACTATTCACCTAGCTTTGTGTCTTAGAATTAGTATCCCTTTAAGCCTGGGGTATTGACTTGAACCCCTGCTCTCTTGATAGGAATCTGGGCTGGGAGGCTTAATTTTCACCATTTCTATCCTCAGATTTGCTTTACTAGCTTTGGCTGAGATCCAGATGTGAATAGACAAACTTCCCTGGACCACTCAGTGGTAAATATGCTTGATCTTCATTACTGCCCACAGCCTAGATCTTTTGGAACCTTTTTCAGCTGAAATTGTGTTTCAGCATCTTGTGCTTTTTGGACACTGCACATCAAACTTCCTGGCTACGCTTGCTGGGATCACTCTCTTCAGACCCAGCTCTGGATCCTGAAAGCACACTTTAATTGTGACAGCATGACTCTAGTTGTATCTGTAAAGAGGTACAGGTGAGAGTTAAGGATGGTAGTGTTAGAAATTAGGCAAACTCTCACCCCAAGCCCTTTGCACGTCTGCCAGGAATGCTCTGCCAGCAAGACACTTACATGGTACAGCTCTCACTTCATTCAGATTTCTGCTAAAATGTCATCCTATCAAGGAGGATTTTGCTGGATGCATAACTAATGTAGTACTCTCTTTTCAACTCTCCTACCCCTCTTACCCCAATTTATTTTTGTTCTTAGCATTCATCATTACCAGCCTTGTTATATATTTATGTTTTTGTTTGATTATGTTGTCTTCTCCTCTAAAATGTAAGCTTCATGATAATAGAATAGTTTTTGTATTGTTGAGTGCTTATATCCCTAGCACCTAGTACAGTGTCTTCTATGGAATGGATGATCAAAAAATACTTTTTAATTAAGTAAGGGAATTAATAAATTAATGAATCAGGTACAAGTGAGTAGAGTCTGGATAGGGTATTACAGAGTCACCAAAGAGGGAGTGGTTATGTTTTCCTAGGGGCAAGGGGTGGTGTCAGGAGGTGTGGTCTGAGAGTGGGGAGGGGATGGGAGTAGATAGTTTTTTCATGTGCTATGACAAGAGAATATCTTAGGCAAGAGATGTTTTTAAATCTCATCCTAGTGGTGTGGCATTCTATATTAATAAGCTTTTTAAAATTTATTGTTTATTCATAGTCTTTTTAATGCCTCTGCCTACTAATGAGTAGTCATTAACTTTTCTACTGGGTTGTAGGTTTCTTGAGGGCGGGACCAAGGTTTGTCTGTGTATGTTCAGAGCCTGACACAGGGACTGGGAAGTAAATTAATAATTGTTCCCTTAGAACTGGAATATTCTAGAATTCTGTGATTCTTCCTTAGCATCACTTTTACAGCTATTGTTTAAGATTCTTGCAGATGGTGCACTTTTGGTCCATTAAGTCTTATAGCTCTGGCTTCTTTCCCATATCTTTCATCTGGGAGATTCATGTATCTACTTCTTTCATTGCACTATAGTGATTTATTTATATGTAGGTCCTTTCCATTAGACTTTGAGCTGTTGGAAGACAAGGACTTCTTTAAAACTTTATTTCCTATAGTGTAGCTTGGTGCAGTGTCTGGCACATGGTAGCTCTGCAGTAAATGTGGGATGAATGAATAGAAAATTAATGAGACTAAGTGTAGAAAATTACCATTTATCAAGTAAACACATGAGAGGGAGAAAGGATGATTTGTGTAATAGGCTAAGTGATAGATTTTAAACACCTTAATTGATTCTCTCATGCTCAGACACTTCCAGTAGTTCCCTAAAGTCAACATTCCTAAAATAACCAGCCAGCCTAGTGCCTGTCTCCCTACTGTCAATGTTCATGGATTATGTGGAGACACCTATGAATTAATTTATACTCTTTTTATCATAGCCTTGCACCTTCATGTCTGTGTCCCTTAGGTGGGAAAAATGTTAATGAATACATCTACTTCAATGCATATAGATAAATGTGGTGTATCATTATTGAAGCATCACAGCTGTTGATCTCCAAATGTGCAAGTCCATGTAGTGATGTCTGTCTGGAAAAAGTCCAGCCATGTTAATGTAACGAGAATGGTTTGCATGACGTTGATGTATCCTGGCAGCCAAGGAGAGTGGACTGGAATGTGCATGCACATGCGTGAACAATGACAACTTCACTGTAATAGTCAGTGGAGCAGTTGAGTGAGCATGTTGAGTGAGGCATTCAACATGACTGAGTAGAGCAACAAATCTGCATCCAATTTTGCATTAAGACTGAACATTCCTCCATGGAAACTGTTTGGATGATTCAGAAGGCCACAGCTATGGGCAACTGGTGACTGGTGGCTTGATCATGACAACATGCCTGCTCATGCATCGCATCTCATGCAGAATGTTTTGGAGAAACATTAAATTACCTAGGTGACTCAGTCCCCCTATAGCCCAGATTTGGTGCCTTGCGACTTCTGGCTTTTGCCAAAACTAAAATCACCTTTGTAAGCGAAGAGATTTCAGACTGTTGAGATTCAGGAAAACATGACAGGGCAGCTGACGGCAATTGGGAGAACTGTGTGAGGTCCCAAGGTGCCTACTTTGAAGGGGACCGAGGTGTCATTGTCTTGTATACAGTGTTTCTTGTATATTGTATCTTCTTCAAAAAATGTCTCCTTTTTTCATGCTGGATACCTTCTGGACAGACCTTGTTGCATAGCCATGGTTCCCACTCTTAATAGTCCCAGAGTGTAGGTGCTAGAAGGACCCAAGCTCAGAGGGACTCCTACTATGGATATTTCTTCCCTCCACTCTACTTTAGATGTACTACTTGCCCAAACAATCAAAGTTTAGGAAACATAGTTATGACTGTTTTATGTGACTATTTTAATACTAAGCCAGAAGGAGAATGATTGTATATATAAGCAGTGCAATGAATCTACTACTCCTTCAATGTCTGCATTTATAGGTTCTAATCTTTTTTTTTTTAAGATTTTATTTATTTTTAGAGAGAGGGGAAGAGAGGGAAAAATAGAGGGAGAGAAACATCAATGCATGGTTGCCTCTTACACTCCCCCCACTGGGGACCTGTCCTGCAACCCAGGCACGTGCCCTGACTGGGAATTGATCCAGTGACCCTTTGGTTTGTAGGCCTGTGCTCAGTCCACTGAGCCACACCAGCCAGGGCAGGTTCTAATCTTTTAAGACTCCGTTTCCTCACTGAATCTTCATTCACTCAACAAATATGCATTGACTGTTAATTATATCAATGTTTGTTTATGTACAATATTTAAATACTTAACAACAACCACAACAAAAAGCCAATGAATATGCTTTGAACATGTACTTTTGTGTCCATCACTGTGGCATATACCACTGGAGGCAGGGTGGTATGAGGCAAAGAAAATGCATTTTGGAATCAGACAGCTTTGGATGCTGGATTATTTTTGACTTTTTACTTAATCTGCATTTTGACAAAGCATTTAAATTGTATACTGTTCTACCCTATCCGTTTCTACTATGTTTGTTTGTCTTAATTCAGACTGCCAGGATTATTGTAGTAATTTCCAAATTTTACCTTCCTTCCTCAGTCATGTACTCCTTCAATGTATTGTATATACTAATTTTTTTAGTTTTTGTTTTGTATATTAAGAGTACTTTTGTACATCATTTTCCTGAAGCAAAGCTTGAATCACATCACTCCTTACTCAAAAGCTTTCAGTAATTTTCCTATGCCTTATAAAAGAAATAAGATTTATTCAAATTGCTATTTAAGACCCTGTAGTATGGAGCTTTTCTAGTCTTCCTTTGTTTCACTCCACTGTTCTTATCTAGTGCTTTAGACAATCTGAAATATTCATTGTATATTAAATATGCTTTTTGCTGTGGTTTTCTTTATTCTCTTGTCTTAGGCCTCTGACTCTACATCCTTCCTCAATCCCCACTTCCACCACCAACTTTTCACCTTTTGAATAAAACACCTTATTTTTTAAGGACTATTTCAAGTGTCATCTCATCCATAAAACCTTTTCTGAAAAATATCATCAGGTGTGTGTGTGATGTCTCCTTGTACTAACCAATTATTTGAATGTCTCTCACAATGTAACATATTCTGCTTTGTAACTTTGGCTACCTTTTCCTAGAATGTAATAAGCACTTTAATGCTGTAAATTATTTCTTATTTCTACTTTTAATTTTCTGATGGACTTGAAATAGAATCTGGTACATAGCTGTGAGTTATAGATAGAATGGAAGGCACTTTGGAGTCAGGCAGACTTGATTTCAAAATCTGTTTTTGCTACTTACTGGTTGTGTGACTTTGTATAAGTTACTTAGCTGAGCTTCAATTTCCTCCTCTGGAAGGAAAACTTATACCTACCTTACAGGGAGGAAAATAGTAAATATTAAATGGTATAAGATATGTAAAGCATTTGGAACACAGTGGGTTTTATACTGAATGATAGTTATTATTGGTTTAGAAACAAGCTAGCATTTTTTATGGAATTGAAGTAGTCAGTGGGAAACCTAATAGTTAACAAAGGATGGGTTATATAATTGGAGATAGCTAGTCTACTTGATAGACATAAATTTGAAAAATCACTGGAGATATATATATATATATATATATATATATAATCTCAAGTTTTATACTATTCTTAAATGTTAGAAGAGGGATTTCAGTATAACTTCCCAGCATCACTCAGTTGAGGTGGACAAGGCTGAAAGTTGATTGTTCATTGCATTCTGTCTGGTTGTAACCATTTCTTCTCATAAAATTTTCTTTATCACATATGAGGAGTTTGAAGCTGGTATTAATTTTCATTTATTATATAACATCACTTGGGTTTGACAATACATGATCTGATTAGAACAGTTAGATGTTAAGGAATAGTTGGAAAAAAGGGAAGAGTACCTTTTGTACTTTGGTTTATGGACCGATAAAGAGTTCTGATTTAATAGTTCTACTGAATCTTGATAGACTCTACATGTCCATGGCACTAGTGTTATCCAAAACATTTTTGGTTTCCTAAGAGTGTCATTGGATAGTGCTAGAAAAGAATTTAACATCCTTCCTGTGTAGCTGAAAACCCATTGCAATAAAAGTGTAATGTTCACTAGTATTATTCCATTGGTAGCACATAAATGTTTCTACTTACACTGATTAATTCTTGTCAAGTGCTTAACTGCCTACTAGGTTCAGATATTTTTCATGTTAATTTTTATTTAGTATTTTTATTTCTGAAAGCAAAGAGGGAATGAACCATATATTATCACTCCATGTTTTTTTTTTTCAGAAGCTAGTGAGAACTTTGAATCTATAACAATGCAGTAATGGGGAGGTAAATTACCATAATATACAATGGGATTTCATATCCTAGCAATCTTCTATAGACTGCTAACTTGAATCATACCCATGTGCAACTTATTCATATACTATGATATCATAAACATAAATTAGCTTTTACTATGTGAGGAACAGGACATTTTTCTTATATATGCAACATGCTTTTTCTTTTAATATTTATAACTATTTGGAAATAGTAAGCCTCTCATGTAAGATGAGTGACATTCTTTTTTTAATTAAAAAATTTAAAATTACAGTTCATATTCAACATTATTTTGTATTAGTTTAGGGAATATAGTCAATAATATTGTAGTAACTATGTAAGGTACTAGGTAGGCACTTGAAATATTGGGGGGGAGTCACTTTGTAAAGTATATGAATAACATTCTTAAGTTAGCAATTCACTGCTTGAATTCTGAGTCCCAATGGACAGACTATAGAAAGAATGACACACACACACACACACGTATATAATTTTAAATTATTTTAATAGGAATAAAGAAAGACTTGGGGTGTTGTAATGATATTATATCTATTAACTGACCTGAAATTATGACTAAATTCAGCTCTGTGCAAAATTATGAAGGAGGTTGTCTCAGAGGCACCACAAATTCAGTGTGCCCCAAACTTAGCTATCTCCTTAACCCTGATCCTCCTCCTGTCTTTTCTATCTGAGTCTGTTGGCATCCTTATGTACTCTGTCACTCAAACAAGAAATCTCGTTAAGGCTGGACAATACCTTTCTTGGCTTTGTGTTCCTATAGCCTAGCATAGTGGCTGATAGCTAATGTAAAATCGATAAATAGAGAAAATAAGAGTAATTGAAAGAGCACTTCTGTAAAGTTCCTACCACTGTATCTACCAACTAACTTAAATCTGTATGTACTCTATACTATTTCTTTACTGGAGGAACTGTTTCTGCTCTTATTGGAGTTTAACCTTTTCACTTGCACATTAGATCACATTTTTTTCTCACATACTCAAAGATATCACTTCAGCAATTCCTTTCTCTAGCTTCATTATTATTATTTTTTCTGTACTGTGTTATTTCTATCAGTGTATAAATATATTGTTATTTTTTCTATCTTTAAAAACTGTAGTTTCCCTCACAACCCTATCAGCTACTACTTCCTTTTCTGCACAGAAAAATAATATTGAAAGAGTTGTCTGCATCTAGTACCTTTCTCCCTGGAGCCTATTCAGTCAGGCTTTCATGAACTATACCTTCCTCCAAAATTGCTTTTCTCATGGTCACAAATAAAGGTTGTTAAGTCACAGTTTTCATCTTATATTCTTACAGTTTTATTAGCAGTATTTGACCCATCATGACTATTCCCATTCCCTCCTCTATGATATATTTCTTTTTTGGGCTTCAAAGATGCATACCAGCTCTCTAATATTCTTTCCTTTTTAGTGTCTACTTCTTAAAATTTATTGGTTCCACCTCATTCCTTTACCTTCTAAACCCTGGAATGTTTCAGGGCTCAGTTCTTACACTTTTTTCTCTTCTCTCTTTGCAGTTACTCCTTTTGGTTATCTCATATGATAACTTCACTTTAAATATCATCTACACACTGTTGTATATCTCCAATACTGACATCTCTCGTACTAGGTTCAGATATTTATTTTTAGACTCATATATTTACTAAGGTGAGCCCAGATGAATCATTGGCCAACCCACAAAATTGGCAGAAATAATAAAAATGCTGTTGTCTTGAGCTACAAAGTTTTGTTGTGATTTTTTTATGCAGCTATGGATACAAAAAGTAAGGGTTGACTTCATCACCTTGAAAGCAAATGTAATTCATGATTTTTAAGTTTTTTAATTTATTTGCAGACTGTATTGATGAATTTCAATGTTAACAGCAAATAAAAATGCTAGTTGATTCATGAAAATGCAAAGTATTTATCCCCTTTCTCCTAAAACAATTTGTTATCCATGATGCATAATAATAAGAAATCAACATAACAATTACGTTGTCTCCATGCAGACAGACAAGAGAGTTACTCTAGTTAGTCCAATACTACAATTCATACTCTGGTTTCTCTTCAGATCGTATAAATCTTTCGCTTTTTACCAATACTACAATTCATGAATTAGGTAGAATTCAATTTTATGAATCAGTAGGTTCAGTCTTTGATTATTTAGTGAAAGTATCAGTGTTTTTTAAAATAATAAGTATAATGAACTGAATACATGTTTTTTTCCTGTCATGAATCTGGGCCATTATGGTATGAAGTACTTACATATAGGCAAAATTATATTTCATAATAAATATTGAATATACTTAAGTAAATAATTTCAAATTATTAATTGCCCTTTATTGTTAATCTTATGCATTGCATTGTGTGCTATATTTAGAGAAAGGCTTATACTAACACATTGCCGTTTTTTTAATGTGAGAACAAAGAATGCTTTTAACATTATATGTTAATATAAAAGACTGTATGTTCCATATTTGAAGGTTTCTGTTGTGAGAAGTTGTAAGTAAACTGCCAAATTTTAAGCGTTAATTAAAAATATCCCAACTATGTAAGTCTTATCAACACAGTGTTTTTAGCCCACATACACTGAATAAAGGACATCTCTAGAGCATCCAGATCAGGAGTGGTGCTGTAGAGACTGCACCACTGAGTCCCACAGTACTCCTACCACAGAAGGCCACCCCACGAAGACAGGCAGTCACAGCAGAACAATCTGAGACACAGAAACAAATGAAAAGACTCACCTAAAATGGGGAGCCAAAGAAGTAAACCCTCAATCAAAAGGAAAGGTGGAATCCCCAGAAAAAGAGCAAAATAAAATTGAGGCAAGCATATAGAATTATCAGATATAGAATTCAAAATAAGGGTTATAAGAATGCTTAAGAAACTCAGTGTTAACTATAAGGAGCTTAATGGGAACTACAGCAGCATGAAAAATGACATAGAAACTATGAACAAGAACCAGGAAGAAATGAAGCATACACTAGAAGGAATCAAAAGCAGGCTAGATGAAACAGAGGACCAAATCAGTGAGCTGGAAGACAAGGTAGAAAAAATAACCAATCAGAGCAACAAAATAACAAAGGCTAAAAACAAATGAGGATCATTTAAGGGAGCATCAGGAAAACATGAAACATAACAACATTTGCATCATAGGAATATCAGAAGGAGAAGAAAAGGAGCAAGGGACAGAAAACATGTTTGAAAAAACAATGGCAGAAAACTTCCCTAAGTTGGGAGGGAAAACATCACACAAGTTCAGGAAGCACAAAGGGTCCCAATAAAGATGAATTCACAGAGGCCGACTCCAAAACACATCATAATTAAAAGGACCTAATTTAAAGACAAAGAGAGAATCTTAAAGGCAGCAAGGGAGAAACAGCTAGTAATATACAAGGGAGATCCGATAAGATTATTTGCTGATTTCTCAACAGAAATACTACATGCCAGAAGGGATTGGTATGAAATAATTCAAGTAATTATAAGCAAAGACCTGCAACTGAGACTACACTGCAAAGCAAGGCTCTCATTTAAAATGGAAGGTGAAATAAAGAGCTTCCCAGACTAAAGTGGGCTAAAAGAGTACATCTCCATGAAGCCAGCACCACAAGAGATACTAAAGGGCCTGCTATAACAACGAGAAGAAAGCAGGGGGCATAGGTGGGTGGGAGGAACACAGGTATGGAATAAATGACAATGAATAAACACCTTTGTATAATAACCTTAAACATAAATGGATTAAATGCTCCAATCAAAAGACATACGGCAGCTGAATGGATGAAAACATGTCTTGCATATATGCTGTATACAAGAGACCCACCTCAGATCAAATGATCTACAGGTTGAAAGTGAAGGGCTGGAAAAAAATATTCCAAGCAAACATAGATAAGGAAAAAAAGCACGGGTAACAAGACTTATATCAGACAACAAAGACTTCAAAACAAAGGCTATAAAAAGAAACAAAGAAGGTCACTAAAGAAGTAGTCCACCAAGAGGATATACCCCTTATAAACATATATGCATCCAACATAAGAGCACCTAAATATATGAGGAAAATCTTGGAGCACTTCAAGAAAGGTATCAATGTTGAGAGTCATCAGAGAGATGCAAATTAAAACCACAATGAGATGTCATGTCACACCTGTCAGAATGGCCATCATTAATAAATCAGCAAACAACATGTGCTGATGAAGATGTGGAAAAAGGGAAGACTAGTGCACTGTTGCTGGGAATGCAGACTGGTATAGCCACTGTGGAAAGCAAAATGGAATTTACTCAGAAAAATAAAAGTGGAACTGCATTTTGACTCTGCGATTTTGCTGCTGGGAATATACCCTAAGAATCCCAAATCACCAATTCAAAAGATTTATGAACCCCTAACTTTATAGTGACACTATTTACAATAGCTAAGTGCTGGAAACAGCCTAAATGCCTATCAGTGGAAGAGTGGACCAAAAAACTGTGATACACTTACATAATGGAATACTATGCATCAGAAGGAAGAGGGAACTCCTACCTTTTGTGACAGTATGGATGAAACTGGAGAATATTATGAAGTGAAATAAGCCAGACAGCAAAAGACATACAAACTTCCAAAAATGAATCAAGAAGAAGCAGAAAGCCTGAATAGACCAATAACAACTAGTGAAGCAGTAATCAAAAAACCCCTGGCACACAAAAGACCTGGACCAGATGGGTTCACAGGTGAATTTTACAAAACATTTAAAGAAGAACTAACTCCTATTCTTCTCAAACTATACCAAAAAATTCAAAAAGAGGGAAGACTCCCAAAATCTCTTTATGAGGCCAGAATCATCTTAATTCCAAAACAAGGTAAATGTAGAACAGTGAAAGAAAACTATAGGCAATATCTCTGATGAACATAGATGCTAAAATCCTCAACAAAATATTGGTAATCTACAATAAGCAATACATTAATAAGATCATATACCATGATCAAGTGGGATTCATCTCAGGGATGCAAAGATGGTACAATATTTGCAAAGCAATAAATGTAATATGCCATATAAACAAAATGAAGGGCAAAAATCACATGATCATATCAATAGATGATGAAAAAGCATTTGATAAAACCCAGTACCCCTTTATGATAAAAACACTTGACAAAGTGGGAATAGAGGGAGCATACTTCCACATAACAAAGGCCATACACGAGAAGCCTATATCCAACATCATACTCAACGGGCAAAAACTAAAAGCTTTCCTCTTAAGATCTGGAACATGACAAGGGTGTCCGCTTTCACCACTCTTATTTAACATAGTAGTGGAAGTTGTAGCCACAATGATCAGACAAGAAAAAGAAAAAAAAAAGCATTGAAATTGATAAGGAGGAAGTAAAACTGTCATTATTCACAGACAATATGATAATGTATGTACAAAACCCTATAGTCTCATCCAAAAACTACTTGGCCTAATAAGTGAATTTTGCAAAAGAGGAGGACACAAAGTGAATATTCAGGAATTGATGAATTTCAGAGGAAAGGGGACAGGTGGATAATGGTGGAAAGAAGGGGAAGGGAGTAGTTAAAGAACATGTATGAATGACTCATGGGTATGGACAACAGTGTGGGAATTGACTGTGGGAGTGAGGTGGGATGGATGGAGGAGGGCAAAGAAGAAAAATTGGAACAACTATAATAGAATAACAATAAAAATAAAAAAACAGTATTTTTAGAGATTAGCAACACATCTACAGTCCAGTGGTGCAATTTTCTAGCATGAATTTATTTTAATTTTTTAATTGTTGTTCAATTAAGTTGCCCCACCTTTTTCCACATTGCTCACTCCTCCCCCAACCCCCCTACTCCCACAGTCAATCCCCCCTGTCATCCATGCCCGTGAGTCCTCTATTCATGTTCCTTTTTTTGCACTTCCCCCTTCTTTCCGCTTTTATCCCCTTCCCCCCTCTTTCCTCCCCTCCGGTCACTGTCAATTTGTTCTTTATTTCCAAGTTTGTGGTTCTATTTTGCTCATTGGTTTGTTTTATTGATTAGGTTCCACTTATAGGTGAGATCATATGGTATTTGTCTTTTACCACCTGGCTTATTTCACTTAGCATAATGCTCTCCCATTCCACCCATGCTGTCATGAAGGGTAGGAGCTCCTTCTTTCTTTCTGGTGCATAGTATTCCATTGCATAAACATACCACAGTTTTCTGATCCACTCATTTACTAATGGGCACTTAGGCTATTTCCGGCACTTGGCTATTGTAAATAATGCTGCTATGAACATTGGGGTGCATAGGTACTTTTGAATTGGTGATTCAGAATTCTTAGGGTATGGTCCCAGCAGCTGGGATCGCTGAATTGAAAGGCAGTTCCATTTTTAGTTTTTTGAGGAAATTCCATACTGTTTTCCACAGTGGCTGCACCAGTCTGTACTCCCACCAACAGTGTACTAGAGTTCCTTTTTCTCCACAGACTTGCCAGCACTTGTTCTTTGTTGATTTATTAATAATGAATTTAAACCACACATATTAGAATAGACAGTCAGCACTTTGCTTTAATTTATTCTTAACAGCAGTATCTATTGTTCCCTGCAAGCAATATTCAAGCAAATACAACATTGGAAATAATAATTATCAAGTTTTTTAATTGACACGAGAATAGAAAAACTGGGTTTATTAAGATAGTACAATTGTTGATACCTGGTTGATAATTATTATAATTATAGCAATTTTTCTTATTTGTACAACACTATAGTCTTATTTTTTAAAAGTTTGTCAGATTTATTATTTCATTTTTTGTCAATATCGCTTTGAGGCTAATGTTAGATTATCATCATCATCGTCATCACATCCATTTTAGACATGAGGGTACTTCATTTCAGAGAGGTAGAGTGAATTTTCCAAGATCACCTGGCTGATGAGTAGACAATCTGGGAGTAGGATTCCAAATTCTTTAAAGCTCTTTAAAATTAATACCAGTAAACACTCAATGAATTTATTAAGTGTCACAGAAATCAAAACACCAGAAATACCTTTCAAGAGCAGTGAAGAATGTTATTTATATTGTATGTAGAAAACCCTGAACACTCCACCAAAAAACTACCAGATCTAATAAATGAATTTGGCAAAGTAGCAGGATACAAAACCAATATGCAGCAATTGGTGGCATTTTTATATAAAAATAGTGAGCTATCAGAAAGAGAAATTAAGATAACAGTCCCATTTACTATTGTGATAAGAACAACAAAAAAGTTACCTAGAAATAAATTTAACCAAGGAGGTAAAAGGCTTGTACTTGGAAAATTATAAGATACTGAAGAAAGAAGTTGAGGAAGATAAAATGAGTGGAAGCATCTACTGTGTTCATGGATAGGAAAAATTAACATCATTAAAATGTCTATACTACCCAAAGCAATCTACAGATTTAGTGGAATTCCTACTAAAATGCCAATGGCATATCTCACAGATTTAGAACATATATTTCAAATACTTACATGAAAGTATAAAAAGACTGAATAGCCTAAGAAATCTTGAAGAAGAAAAACAAAGTTGGAAATATCACACTACCTGATATCAAACTATACTACAAGGCCATAGTAATCAAAACAGCATGGTATTGGTACATGAACAGGCATATAGATCAATGGAACTGGACAGAGAGCACATATATATACCCACACCTATGGCTCATTAATATTTGATAAAGAAGGCAAAAGCATACAATGGGGTAAAGGTAGTCTTTTCATAAAATGATGTTGGGAGAAGTGCACAAATATATCAAAAAAAAATGACACTAAACCACCAACTTACATCATACACAAGATTAAACTCAAAGTGGATCATATACTTAAATGTAAATCTCTAAATCACTGGTCTCCAACCTTTTTGGCACAGGGACCGGATTCGTGGAAGAAAATTTTAACACAGACCAGAGTGGAGTGGATATGGTTTCAGGATGATTCAAGTTCATTACATTGAAGGTCACCTCCTGCTGTGTGGCTTGGTTCCTAACAGGCCCAGACCAGTACTGGCCCAAGGCCTGGAGGTTGGGGACCCCTGCTCTAAAGCATAAAAACCCTAGAAGAAAATGTAGGCAGTAAAATTTCAGACATTTCTTATAGCAATATTTTTGCAGAAATATCTCCTTGGGCAAGGGGTAAAAGGAAAAATAAATGAATGGGAGTACCTCAAACTAAAAAGCTTTTGTACAGCAGGCGAAACCATTGACAAAATGAAAAGGGAATGCACTGGATGGAAGAACATATTTTGCAATGATACATCTCATAAGGGGTTAATTTCCAAAGTAGATAAAGAAGTTATACTACTCAACACCTAAAAGACAGAGAACAAAAATTAAAAACGGGCAAAGGACATTAATAGACATTTCTCCAAGTAAAATATACAGATGGCCAGTAGACATATGAAAAAAAATGCTCAACATTAGTAATCATCAGAGAAATGCAAATTAAAACCACAATGTGGTATCACCCCTCCACCAGTCAGAATCGCTATCATCAATAAATCAACAAACAAGTGCTGTAAGGATGTGGAGAAAAGGGAACCCTTGTTCACTGTTAGTGGCAATGCAGCCTGGTGGAGCCACTGTGGAAAACAGTATGGTTTTCCTCAAAAAATTAAAAATAAAACTGCCTTATGACACAGCGTTCCCACTTCTGGAAAGATATAGAAAAAACACTCAGAACACTAATTCAAAAGAATATATGGACTCCTTTGCTTTGCAGCATTATTTACAATACCCAAAATCTGGAAACAGCCTAAGTGGCCATCAGTAGGTAAGTGGATAAAAAAGCTGTGGTACATTTACACAATGGAATACCACTCGGACATAAATAGAAGAAGGAAATGTTACCTTTCATAACAGTATGGATGGAGCAGGAGATTATTCTGCTAATTGAAATAAGCCAGTCAGAGAAAGACAAATACCTTATAACCTTACTTAGATGTAGAATCTAATGAACAAAATAAACTGATGGACAAAGGCATGGATACAAGGAACTGACAGCAGTCAGGGGAGGGGGTTGCGGGGTACGTGGAAGTAGGCAGTGGTGGGAAAATGGGGAAGGAAGGAGACTTTGCTTGGGGAGATGGGTGCATGATGCAGTGTGCAGGTAAAGTTTTGTTGTATACTTGAAACCTATGTGGTTTTGTAAACCAATGTCACTGCAGTAAATTCAATTAAAAAAAAGAAATGTGTTCTCAAGCCATAAAAAGGCATTAAAGAAACTTACATGCAGAGAGAGAGAGAGAGAGAGCGAGCGAGCACACTAATGAGAATGTTATTTAGACTTTCATATTCCATCTGATGGATTAGTAATTTTTCCTGAAACAGTGGAGACAAGAGTGGAAAGAGCACAGAGTTCATAGTCTGATGACCTGGGTAAATGTTTCAGCTCTGTTATTTAACTAGCTTTGTGTTCTTTAGCAAGTCATTTGTTTTCTACTACTTAGTCTCATTAAAAAAAATGGGAACCAAGTGTTTTTGGGGATTACAAGGAAGATAATGAATAAACATTTGTTGAGCAAAAATTATAAGCAGGCATTGTCTTATGATATTTATGTCCAATTCTTCATTAAATAAACTATCATGTAAAGGTTCTTTAGAAGTTGTAAAATCCCCTCAAAGTAACATCTATATTTCTTTTCTTTCCTTTTTTTATTGTTATACAAGTACAGTTGTCGCCATTTTCCTGCCACCACTTTTCCTCCACTCCACCCACCTCATCTCCCACCCTCAATCTTACTGCCTGTTGGCTTTGTCCGTGGGTCCTTTATACATGCTCCTTGACGACTCTTCCCCTTCTTTCTACTGTTACCTCCCTCCCCCACCTCTCTGGTTACTGTCAGTTTGTTCTTTATTTCAATATCTCTGGTTATATTTTTTGCTTTCTTGTTTGTTTTGTTGATTAGGTTCCACTTATAGGTGAGATCATATGGTATTTGTCTGTCACTACTTGGCTTATATCACTTAGTGTAATGCTCTCCAGTTCCATCCATACTGTTGTGAAGGTTAGGAGCTCTTTCTTCCTTTCTGCTGAGTAGTATTCCATTCTATAAATGTACCATAGTTTTTTGATCCACCCAGTTTACTAATGGGTACTTAGGTTGCTTCCAGCACTTGGCCATTGTAAGTTGTGCTGCTATGAATGTTGGACTCCATAGATTCTTTTGAATTGGTGTTTCAGGATTCTTAGGGTATAATCCTAGCAGTGGAATGTCCGGTCAAAGCCAGTTCTATCTTTAGTTTTTGAGGAAATTCCATACTGTTTTCCAGAGACTGCACCAGTATACATTCCCACCAACAATGTAGTAGGGTTCCCTTTTCTCTACCACCTCATCAGCACTTGTTTCTTGATTTGTTTATGATGGCCATTGTGACCGGTGTGAAGTTGTATCTCATTAGGTTTTAATTAGCATCTCTCTGATGGCTAGTGATGTTGAGCATCCTTTCGTAAGTCCATGGGCCTTTTATATGTCCTCCTCAGAGAAGTGTCTGTTCAGAACCTTTGCCCATTTTTAACTGGGTTGTTTGTCTTCCTGGAGTAGAGTCATGTGAGTTCTTTCTGTATTTTGGAGATCAAATCCTTGTCTGAAGTATCATTGGCATAGATATTTTCCCAAATGGCTGGTTCCCTTTTCATTTTGCTGATGTTTTCTTTAGCCATGCAGAGGCTTTTAAATTTGATGTAGTCCCACTTGTTTCTTCTTTCCTTTATGTCCATTGCTGGAGGGAACATATCAGTGAAAATTACTGCTCCGTGGAATATCTGAGATTTTTTTGGCCTATGTTCTCCTCTTGGATTTTCATGGTGTCGCAACTTAAATTTAAGTCTTTTATCCATCTTGAGTTTATTTTTGTAAGTAGGTGGTCAAGTTTCATATTTTTTGCATGTAGCTGTCCAGCTCTCCCAACACCATTTATTGAAACAATTATTTTTACTCCATTTTATGCTTCTTCCCTCTTTGTTGAATATTAACTGACCCCAGAGACGTGGGTTTATTTTGGGCTCTCTATTCTGTTCTATTGATCTGTGTGTCTGTTCTTGTGCCAGTACCAGGCAGTTTTGATTACAGTGGCCTTCTAATATAGTTTGATATCAGGTATTGTGATCCCTCCTACTTTGTTCTTTTGTCTCAAAGTTGCTGCAGCTATTGGAGGTCACTTATGGTTCCATATAAATTTTTGAAAATTTTTTTTATATCTGTGAAATATGACATTGGTATTTTAATAGGGATTATGTTGAATCCATAAATTGCTTTGGGTAGTATGGCCATTTTGATGATGTTAATTTTTCCAATGCATGAACATGGTATATGCTTCAATTTATTTGTGTCTTCCTTAATTTCTTCATTCAGTGTTATGTAGTTTTCCGAAGGTCTTTTACATCCTTTGTTAGGGTTATTCCTAGGTACTTTATTTTTTTGTTGCTATAGCAAATGGTATTTTTCCTCCTAATTTCTGTTTCTGTATTTCATTGTTGATATACAAAAATGCCTTTGATTTCTGAATATTGACTTTGTATCCTGCTGCCTTGCCAAATTCCCTTATTATGTTGAATAGTTCTGTGGTGGAGTCTATAGGGTTTTCTATGTATACTATTATGCCATCTGCAAACAATGACAGTTTTATTTTCTGCTTTCCAGTTTGAATGCCTTTTATTTCTTTTTCTTGTCTGATCACTGTGGCTAAGACTTCCAATACTATTTGAATAGAAGTGGTGAAAGTGGACATCCTTGTCTTGTTCCTGATCTTAGTGGGAAAGCTTTTAGTTTCTGCCCATTGAATATGATGTTGGCTGTAGGTTTTTCATATATGGCCTTTATTTTGTTGAGGTATGCTCCCTCTACTCCGATTTTGCTGAGTGTTTTTATCATAAGTGGTATCTGCACCTTATCAAATGTTCTTTCCATATCTATTGATATGATCATGTGATTTTTGTCTTTTGTTTATGTGATGTATTATGTTTGTTGATTTGTGAATATTGTACCATCCTTGCATCCCTGAGATCAATTCCACTTGATTATGGTGTATGATCTTTTTAATGTATCACTGGATGCAGTTTGCCAATATTTTGTTGGGGATTTTAGCATCTATGTTCATCAGTGATATTGGCTTATAGTTTTCTCTTTGTTGTGTCTTTACCTGATTTTGGGATTAGAATTATGCCAACCTTTTAAAAAGAGTTTGAGAGTCTTCCCTCTTCTTGGATTTTTTTGAGTAGTCTGAGAAATATAGGGGTTAGCTCCTCCTTAAATGTTTTGTAAAATTCTCCTGTGAAACTGTGTAGTCCAGGGCTTTTGTGTGCCAGGAGTTTTTTTGATTATTGCTTCAATTTCACCAGCTGTTATCGGTCTGTTCAGGTGTTCTGCGTCTTCTTCATTCAGTTTTGGAAGATTATGTTTTTCTAGAAATTTGTCCATTTTATCTAGGTATTCATTCACATTTCTTGGCATATAGTTATTTTTTTTAAAGAGTTTATTTATTTATTCTTAGAGAGAGGAGAAGGGAGGGAGAAAGAGCAATGTATGGTTGCCTCTCACATGGCCCTCACTGGGGCCCTGGCCTGCAACCCAGGCATGTGCCCCGACTGGGAATCAAACCGGGACCCTCTGGTTCCCAGCCTGCGCTCAATCCACTGAGCTATACCAGCCAGGCTGGCATATAGTTTTTTGTAGTAATTTATTTCAGTCCTTTATATGTCTGTGGTATCAGTTGTTATTTCTCCTTTCACTTCTGATTTTATTTATTTGATTCCTCTCCCTTTTTTTCTTGATGTGTCTGGTTAAAAACTTGTCTATTTAGTTTATGTTTTCAAAGAACCAGCTCCTGGATTTATTGATATTTTGAATTGTTTGTTTAGTCTCTATGTCATTTAATTCTTCTCTGATCTTGGTTATTTCCTCCCTTCTACTTGCTCTGGGCTTTGTTTGTTGTTGTTCCTCTAGTTCTTGTAGATGTAGGGTAGGTTGTTTATTTGAGATATTTCTATCTTTTTCAGGTAGCCCTTTATTGCTATGAACTTCTGTCTCAGTACTGCCTTCACTGTGTCCCATAGGTTTTGGACTATTGTGTGTTCATTTTTGTTTCTTTCCAGAAACGTTCTGATTTCTTCCTTAATCTCATTGTTAACCCATTGGTTGTTTAATAGCATGCTATTCAGTGTTCATGTGTTTGAATGTTTTTGAGTTTTATCTTTGAGGTTGGTTTCTAGTTTCAAGACATTGTGGTCTGAGAAAATGCTTGATATGATTTAAATTTTCTTGAATTTGTTGAGGCTTGTTTTGTGTCCTGTCATGTGGTCTATCTTTGAAAATGTTCCATGTGCATTTGAAATATATATATATATGTTATATGTATATGTTATATTTATATAAAGTCCATTTGGTCTAATGTGTTATTCAGTTCCACAATATCCTTGGTGATATTTTGTTTGGAAGATATATCCATTGTTGACAGTGCTTTGTTCAAATCCCCTAGTGTAAGTATGTTGCTCTCTGTATCTTTCTTGAAGTCCTCCAAGATTTTTCTTATATATTTGAGTACTCCTATGTTGGATGCATATATATTTACAATTTTTATGTCTTCTTTTTTATGTCTTATGTGGACTCTTCCTTTGAATACTGTGTCCTTCTGTGTCTCTTTTTATGGCCTTTGTTTTGAAGTCTGTATTTTTCTGATATAAGTATTGCTACCCGGCTTTTTTTTTTCCTGTCCATTTGCTTGGACTATTTTTTTCCACCACTTCACTTTCAGTCTGTGTATGACTTTTGATCTGAGGTGGGTCTCCTGTAGCCAGCATATGTGTGGGTCATGTTTTCTTATCCATTCAGCTACCCTATGTCTTTTGACTGGAGCATTTAATCCATTCACATTTAAGGTTATTATTGATAGATACTTATTCATTGCCATTTTACCTCATTTGTACCTATATTCCTCTCTCTCACTCTTTTTCTTCCTCTTCTTAAAGCAGTCTCTTTAGCATATCTTGCAGTGCTGGTTTGCTGGAGGTGTATTCTTTCAGCCTCCATTTGTCTGGGAAGCTCCTTATTTCACCTTTCATTTTAACTGACAGCCTTACTGGGTAGAGTAGTCTTGGTTGCAGGCCTTTATTTTTCATTTCTTGGAATATTTCTTGCCATTCCCTTCTGGCTTGTAGTGTTTTTGTTGAGAAGTCAGCTGCTAGCCTTATCAGGGCTCCCTTGTATGTTACTTCCTGTTTCTCCCTGTTGCTTTTATGATTCTGTCTTTGTCTTCAAACTTTGCCATTTTAATTATGATATGTCTTGGAGTGGGCCTCTTTGAGTTCCTCTTGATTGGGACCCTCTGCACTTACCTGTGTAACTTTTTTTCTCATCAAATTAGGGAAGTTTTCCATTATTACTTTTTAAAACATGTTTTCTATGCCTTGCTCCTCTTCTTCTCCTTCCAGTATCCCTATTATACGGATATTATTAAGTTTTATGTTGTCCTACAGTTCCCTTAACCTTCATTCTTTTTGAGTCTTTTTTCCTTTTTGTGCTCTTTCTGTGAGTTTTTTTCTACCTTGTCCTTCAGCTCACTGATTCAATCCTCTGCTTCATCTAGCCTGTTTTGATTCCTTCTACTGTGTTCTTCAATTCAGAACTTGTATTTTTGATTTCCTCTTGGCTCTTGTTGATAGCTCTATGTCCTTTTTCATGCTGATATAGTTTGCACTAAGTTCCTTGTAGCTTCCCTGTACTTTTTGGTGTTTTTCACTGAGCTCATTGAGCCTCCTTATAACCATTGTTTTGAACTCAATATCTGATAGTTGACTTGCCTCTATTTCATTTAGCACTCTTTCTGAGGATTCCTCCTTTCCTTTTGTTTGGGGGTTGTTTCTTTGTCTTTCCATTATTTGTAAGACTTTTCTTTTTTGCTTCTGTGTCTTAAATTGATCTGTTTTGACTTTCTGACTTTGTGGTTTGAATTTCTATGGTAGGAGACCTGTGAGATTCAGTGGTGCAGTCTCCTTGATCTCCTGGACTTGATGCTCTTAATGCCATTTCTTTTCTTTTTTCTTCTGCTCTCCTCTTTTCTTTCTTTCTCTCTCTCTCTCTCTCTTTCTTTCTTTCCATCCATCATCTAGCTATTCATTAAATTATGAATGAAATTTTATTTTTGTTCTTTACCATTTACTAAAAGGTTTGCTAGGGCATTGACTATATGGTAAATTAAATCAGTAATATATTGGTAGCAGATAACGATCTAATGTGTTATTCTTTATTGGGATATTTTCATTCAAAGAATATCTCTAAAGATACATAGCTTTATTTCCAGAAGAATTATTCTGTAATCAAATGATTTCAAACACTGTGAGAAGCCAATTGAAGAGACAGTTTTGGACAGTGGTTGCTCTATGATATCTTTCATAAAATGCTTTCAAGAAAGGTACTTGTTATACACAAATATATAGGTTCCACTTTGCTTAGTACAGGGAGGTATATTAGTACCATCTCCACTGGATTACTTCTCTGGGCAGTTGTTAAGAACACAACTGAGAACTAGAAAGAAAACAATAAAGAATCATAATGTATAGAATAAATATTATAAAGCCCATGCAATTTTTTTCATATGTGAAAACCTCAAGTGCATTATTGATTTACTTTAGACATAGCTCTTTACAATTCTAATTGTCTAGTTTCTCACTCCCTGTATTAGTTTTATTGCTCTAAAACAATATTCTCACTAACTTAGTGCTTAAACAATACTCATTTTTTAAAAAGATTTTATTTATTTATTTAGGGAGAGGGGAAGGGAGAGAAAGAGAGAGAGAGAGAAACATCAGTGTGTGGTTGCCTCTCTCGTGGACTCCACTGGGGACCTGGCCTGCAACCCAGGCATGTGCCCTGACTGGGAATTGAACCAGTGACCCTTTGGTTCGCAGTCCGCGCTCAATCCACTGAGCTACACCAGCCAGGCTGATACTCATTTTTTATGACATAATTTCTGTGGATTAGGAGTATGGACATGGCATAGCTGAGTCTTTTGTTTAAAGTCTTATGAGACTACAGTGAAGGTATGGGCCAGGGCTGCAGTTTTATATGAGGCCTTGGCTGGGGAAGGATAAACTTCCAAGTTCATTCAAATTATTGCATCATTAAGTCCCTTGTGGTTGTAGGAATGAGGACTTAAGTTTCATTCTGTTTGTTGTGTGGAGTCTACCCTCAGTGCAGATAGACTGTGCACAAGTTCCTTGTCATGTGGAGCTCCCACCATGGCTGATTTCTTACTCAGAGCAGCAAAGGAGACAAAGAGAAATAAGAGTGTTACAATCTTATGTAACATAATCATACCATCAGGTACATGTAATCATCTATATCTTGCCACTTTGCCACGTTTTATTTATTAGAGACTATTACAAGTTCCACCCATACTCGAGGGGAGAGGATCACACAGTGGTGTGAACACCAGAGGTTGGAGATTATTGAGGCTACCTAAGAGTCTGTTAACTTGTTAAAGTAAGTTAAAGTAACTTAATGGTAGTTAAAGTAAGTTAAAGTAAGTTAATGGTAGTTAATGGCAGATACTCTGGAACTGACATGTGTTATGTTTCTTGCAGTTACCCCTCTTTTTCCACTTCTGCCCCCATCCTGTTTTTCCTGGCAACCCCCCAACGTGTGCATATAAAGACAGTGATTGAAGGGGTCATTTTATTTTCTTGTCCATCTGGGCCACTATCTAAATTCTTTAGCAGGTATGTAGATATCATCATAAGTACTACTAGAAACTCAAGGAGATTATGTATACTCATCACTACTTTCTTGGAACATATATAGAAAGTGACTTAGTAGTTTGGAATTCTTTACATTGTCATATGTCGTGTGACCATTCGGTCCATTTGGGCACTTTATTGTATTTAATGATGCTATCCCTTTCATTCCATAAAACTTTACACTTGTCCTTTCATTCTAAAATTTATCTTCCTTTCTCCCTGGTATTATCCTTACTTCCTATAAATAATCTTTAAACATTTTTCAAGACTTTTATATCCCAAGTAGCTGTCATTTCTAGCATAAAACTGTCTTGAATCCCCTTAGTGTACCAACCAATTCTCCTGACGGGACAACTGATCATAGCTACTGCATGATCACAGTTTAACAATAGTAACACTATTAGTTTTGGGTTTGTATGTGCTCTACATATATTGTATCATATAATCTTCAAGTTAACTGTCGTTTCCATTTTATAGGTGGGGGAAACTCATGCTGAAAGAGGAAATATAACTTGCCTGATACCACACTTCCTTTACTGTGGTAGAAGTAAGATTGAAATCTATTAGTCTGATTCATAAGTCCATGCTTTGTATAATACAAAAAAATTGCCTTTCAGAATTTTGCAAATTTCTCATATTGTGTTTCCTTCTTTTTTCCTTGTTTATACGCATGTCTCCCTTGTTAGATTATAATTTCTTTAAAGGTAGAAATCATATCTTGTTATACCTCCCTCTTCCTTTCCCCCCTCATACCTAGCAGTCTTTTGAATACAGTTGACCTTCGGTCATGTTTGCTGCAAAGAAATGAAAGATGTTATGGTATTCTTTTAGGAGACTGAGGCTATGTTTTATGTAAATTTCATGTATCTCCACACATTCATTTGAAAATATTTATTTTATATATAGTATGTACCCACAATTATTTTAGCCTAAGTTTGTGTTTAGAGGTAGTGAATCAGGTAGTCTTTGATTTAAATATACTAGGTCTGACACCAACTTTAATGATCTTGGGCATGTTACTTATCCTCTTAGAGCCATGTTTTTTTCAGCTTTATGAGGATAATATTCTTTTACATAATGAAATTAGGTAACATGTGTAAAGGACTTTAACTACTATTTTGTGTGTTGTATTCTTGCTAAATATTAATTTCTTTGACAATATTTCCTGCTCATCACCCTCAATTCCCTAGTTACAAGATAATAGAGACGGCTTTTAAGTTTGATAATTTTATTTCCCACTGTATTTATTTTGGTTTTACTATTATTTTCAGAGATGAGTTTCCAGAATATAATATGTAAAAATTTGTGAGTCAAGAGTGGTCCCAGAACAGATTTTTGTGTACATCTAGTCTTGGTGTTAAAATTGCTTGTCTTTCCAAACAAGAGTATTATTATTCATGGAGCTTCGAATGCTAGATACAAAGTCAGGAAGATGTTGTTGATTTCAGGCACAGCATTTCTTTTAGATTATTTCAACTACTATACTTTAATTCTGAGGATTTTGTGTTTCTGAACATCTCCCAAAGCTGAGTCTGGATTTTTCTATTTGATTTACAACTTTGGCTTCTAAAGCTTCTGGTCACATTTTATTTTCCTATAGTTGAAGAAGGGCTAATTATTAGAATGACAAAGGAAGTCGTATATTTTAAAGCATTCTGTGTGACCAAAGGATGCTTTTAATGAAAATTAACAGTAGTGAGGCAATTGTATTGCACATGCTGCAGCACTGATATAGTAATTCATTATATACCCTATTTGAGAGTCTAAATTCATTGTTTCATAGTACCATTATTATTTTTTAACCTTAGGCTAATGGAGAGTGGATGATATCCTAGAAAATTCTTTACTTCAGAACTATTTTTTGACATTTTCCTTAGCTACCAAAGTAAAGATAAGTAGCTATGATTTTGAAGGATTAATCTGTATTATCATTTTATATGCAACCAAACATTTAAGTATGAGTTGACATTGTCTGGGGGAGATTAACATTTAATTTACAAATAACTGGAAATTGTTGAAATAAAATAAAATGCTTTCTGAATTTTTAAAATAAAATAACAAATATTTAATGCAAAGGCCTTTAAATATAATATTGTAATAGTCATATAAAAAGTTCTTTGGTTGCATTAAAATGTTAGTATTGAATTATCAGTCTAACCCACATAAAGGAAGTAATAAGTTAAATAAAAGTACTTAACTATTAAATATGTCAATGAGCAGATGAATAGATTCCTCATAGAGAAGCAATTGGCACGCAGATGCATTCTTCAATAAACTACATAATGAAGTGATAAAATGACATCTTATGTCATATCTGTAAAAAGAAACTCAAAAGCCCAAGATTTTAAGTTACATTAAGGGCATGTATAATTTTTTTATTTGATTGTTATTATATTTTTTCCATTACCATTTAGTCCCCTTATAACCCTTCCCCCTCCAGCAATCACCACCCTGTTGTCCATGTCCATGAGTCCTTTTTCCATTTTGCACAATCCCTCCACCCCCTAACCTCCCCTTCCCACTGTCATCTGCTCTCCATCTATGAGTCTGTCTCTGTTTGGCTTGTTAGCTCAGTTTGTTCATTAGATTCTACAGATGAGTGAAATCATATAGTATTTATCTTTCTCTGACTGGCTTATTTTACTTAGCATAATATTCTCCAGGTCCATCTATATTGTCGCAAAGGGTAAAACTTTTTTCTTTTTTACCACTGAGTAGTATTCCATTGTGTAAATATTCCATAGTTTTATCCACTCATCTATTTATGGACATTTGGACTGCCTTCATATCTTGGCTATTGTAAATAATGCTGCAATGAACATATGGGTGCTTATAGATTCAATGCAATTCCTATCAAGATACCAGTGACGTATGTCACAGAACTAGAACAAATATTTCAAAAATTTTTATGTAACCACAAAAGGCCTTACATAACAGCAGTGATCCTGAGAAAGAAAAATTTGGAGGACTCACACTACCTAATATCAAACTATACTATAAAGCCAGAGTAATCAAAATAGCATGATACTGGCATAAAAAGACACATAGATCAATGGAACAGAATCGAGAGCCCAGAAATAGCCCTGAACCGTTATAGTCTATTAATAGTCAATTAATATTCGACAAAGGAAGTAAGCACATACAATGGGCTAAAGATAATTTATTTAATAAATTGGAAAAATTGGACAGATTTGTGCAGGAAGATGAAAACAGACCACCTTCTTACACCATACATGAGTAAATTTAAAATTTATCAAAGATTTAAATGTTATACCTGAAATCATAAAAATCCTAGAAGAAAACATAGGCACCAAAATCTCAGACATGCTTGTAGCAGCTTTTTATTGGGCATATCTCTCCAGGAAAGGAAAACAAAAGAAAAAAGTAAACAAATGGAACCTACATAAAACTGAAAAGTTTTTGCACAGCAAAGGAAATCAATAAAATAAGAAGACAACCCACAGAACATATTCTGATCTGATAAGGGGTTAATAACCAAAATTTGTAAAGTACTTACAAATCTCAACACCAAAAAAAAAAAAAAAAACCCAATTAAAAAATGGGCAAAAGGAGACTTCCTAAGATGGCGGCATAGGTGAATGCACCGTACCGCCTCGCACAACCAAACAAGGGAAAAAACAGAAATCTACACATCCAAACACAGCCAGATCTGACAGAAAATCATATTGAGAGGAAGTCCGACAACCAAGGAATTAAAGAAGATACATTCATCAAGTTTGGTGAGCCAGAAGGTGCAGAGCGAAGGGA
>PVJI01007737.1:0-76021 GCA_004026765.1 Micronycteris hirsuta | reverse complement strand
TGGCTATTGTTAGACTGTTCTTAATTTCAATGTCTCTGGTTATGTTTTGCTTGCTTTCTACTTTTTTTGATTATGATCCAGTCAAAGGTGAGATCATATGGTATCTGTCCCTCGCCTCCTGGCTTACTTCACTTAGCATAATGCTCTCCAGTTCCATCCACGCTGTTGCAAAGGGTATAAGCTCCTTCTTCCTCTCTGCTGCGTAGAATTCCATTGTGTAGATGTACCATTGTTTCTGGATCCATTCATTTGTAGATGCTCTATTATATACTCTTGTAGCATAGCAGAAGCATGTTTTTCCATGAACTATAATAAACCTTTAGAACTATGTCTTACCAATGTATAAGTTGATCTTTGGTGACTTAAGATGCTTCTATGGCATAATAGTGGCAGACTCCAGAAACAAATTAACATGAAGTATCTCTTTTTTTATTAGGCATAATGAAAAAGAGAAAATATACATCAATTTTGTTTTGGCATTATAGAAAGAATAGAAAATGCAAAGGCCCAAAGAGAGGGATACTTTTATTGAAGAACATCAAGGAAAAATGTGGCTAGAACATATATAATAAGGTAAAAATAGCAGGAAATGAAGTCAGTGAAAACTAAGGGGGAAAGGGAATATTGCTTAGCGTTTGAGTTATTGTAAGTATATTTGTTTACAAAAGCGAGCTTGAGAGTCATTGTGATGACGAGATCTGACTTGGGTAAATGGATCTGTTTGTTGCTGTGTGAATACTAGACTGTGTATGTAGGCAGTGGTGGGGAGCGAGTGAGGGTGGGAGCAGACAGAGCAGTTAGTAGCCTTTAAGTCAATCAATAATGATGAGTTCTTGGATCACGATAATTGTAGATGTTGTGAGGAACTGTAACATGCTTGGCGTATACAGAAGAATGACCCCCAAATTTTGGTGATGGACACGATGTGGGAAGTGAGAAAGAGCTGCCGTAAACTGATAAGGGAAAAAAACTGGACTCTTTTAGCAGAGAGAAAATAAGAAATTAGATGTTGGATATATCAAATTTGAGGAGCCTATTAGTAACTTACAGCTACTGTGGAGAGACCACTTGAGAAGATATACAGCATCTACAATCTTCATGTTTTCTAATACTTTATTATTAATATATCAGTCAAGATGTCATTGATAGTATTATAAATGTTGACAATCTTGGTATTCATGATATATTACAGTATTATATGTCTCTTTTATTGTGAAATAGAATCTTGGGTTTAAAAAAAGTGTCTCCTTGCTATCACGGCATTGACAAGAAGTGACAAATGTTTCCTCCAACTTAGAAGCTAGTTTAACAACCAGAAAGGGATGGGTGGAAACACTTCTGTCACAGGCAGGCATCTCATCTTTCAAGTGCAACTTAGAAAGTCAAATATAAAATTTTAAAATGAGAAAACTCATATGTACATTTGTATTAAAGTACCGAAGGGAGAAAACTGTTTGTGATACCCTGTTATCTAGCCTTATCCCTAACTCCCCGAACTTACAAAAAGAATGTTAGGAGTTGCTAGTGAGTGACACTAAATCTCTGATCCCATGACAGGCACAATCCTTTGATAAAATAGGCTTCTTTATCTGTAATGTTATCATCTGTCAACTAAAGTGATATGAAGTCACATCAAGGACAGAGTATAATATGATTTGGGTATGGATACACTAAGTTTGCTTTTGCATGAAATAATCTGATTTAGAGATATCTGACAAGTACTGTAATTATTTAAAGTACTTTTGACAAAGTAGAACAATTTGTCAATATTGCAAAAATAATTGCAATGTGAGTAGTCAAAATAATTGTGATTAAACCACTCTTTAGACACTGTTTACAAGAGGATAAAATGAGAATGACAAGGAACAGTGGTTAGTGACATTTAGAAATCAAGGAGAATTTTCAACCTATTTGTAGGGATTGTTTTCATGAAACATTTTTTCACTTCTGATTTCAATGTTACAAACATATATGATAGGGAGTGTATATTTACACGGAATTGCCAAGTAAATCCTGCCTTTCATATGATGTGGCATACAATTTAAAATTACCATTCTGTGATCATGTATCACTCTAGAATTTTACCAATTGTCCTCTCAGAATCTCCTTTCATTTTTCTTTAAATAAACCTAGATTATAGGACAAGTACATTCCTAAATATTTATGTTAATCTTCATCTGAGTCTACTTATAAATTTATTTATTTTTAATCATTTTATTTCTATAATTGAACACTTTGATTTGGAATGGCTATCATATTTTTATTCCTTATTTGCCGTATATAATTATCTACAACATTCTGTCAACTATGCATCTGTATTTACTTTGACTGTGTTAGCTCTCGTAAAGATATACTTTTGTGTATCCCATAGCTTGGGTTGTCCCTCCTTCTTGTCTTTAATTTTTAAGTTGTATCATAGTAGCACTCACTCCAAATTCATAAATACTGATTTATGTGACCATGACCAAATGAATGCAAGGCCATTACATTCCAAAAGAAAACTGTAAATAACTTTTTTGTCATTGCAATGCGTTATTGGCCTAGCAGACTGAACAATACATAATCCATTACAAATCAGTTAAAAAATCAGTTAAACACCTTATCCTGCTAATACTGCAAGAAAGTTGAGCATAAACATCATTGTGCATATATGGTTCTGAATATGAACTGCGATGAAAGGTCAGGTCTCAGACTGCACACTATTGTCCATATAATCTTCCTTTGAGTAAAATACGTACGTGTGTGAATATGTATGGGTACCCTAAAGATGGAACATACTTCACTTTTCCTTAAAGGGATGATCATTCATGCCTAGGCTATCATCATTAATCCAAAAATGATATTGAAGAACTCTTCTTTTTCAGAATATTTGAATCTCTGAAGTCTGATATTTATTCTCCTGAATTTATTTTCTAGATCATTGATCTGATTCCTCCATACTTTACAACCCTTGGTGCTTTCAATTAGAATCATGAATTGTATTTAACTGACGTTTCTATATTTTCAGCTTTTCTTGTGATAATATTATCATAAGTCTTAAATCATTGAATTCAGTGTTTCAAATAGCATGTAACAATTGGGTGATACTCTACAGGATATTTCAAAATAAACTAAAGAGTTGATAATAATTTGCCCAATTCCAAACCTGATTAGATACAAGTTTAAAATCTGTGGAAATACCATTTATGCCAAAAGTGAAGTATTTCTATAGATAAGAAACAAATTTTCAATTGAAATCTTCATCTATACTAACATTCATACAGAATTACAGCTTTAAAACTTACATGTGGCATACTTTTTTCTTCTATTA
Organism: Micronycteris hirsuta; assembly: GCA_004026765.1. Classification (NCBI taxonomy): domain Eukaryota; kingdom Metazoa; phylum Chordata; class Mammalia; order Chiroptera; family Phyllostomidae; genus Micronycteris; species Micronycteris hirsuta. Next base: position 72,711 of record PVJI01007737.1, on the reverse strand, counting down.
GCAATAATACTAACAGGTAAGATGATATTCTTCTGGCACCTTAGTAAACACCCTTGTAAAATTTAATAGACTTCCACTATTTGGGGCACCTGTTTCACTTATATGCCAATTAGATCTAATTTAATAAATAAAAATGAATTTACAATATGTTTTACCATATTTTTGCAGGATTAGAGCCTGTCTTTATTTAAAATTGTGATATTTACAGTTATTTGCAGCCTGTAATTAAACAAAAAAAATTAATTAAATAAAAAAAATTAAAAAAAAAATTGTGATATTTTATTCATCATGGACTTTTTGGCATCAACATTTTGTTGAATTTATTGGGGCAACATTGGTTAATACAAGTATATAGGTTTCAGGTGTATAATTCTGTAACACATCATCTGTATGTTGTAGTGTGTGTTCACCACCCCAAGTCAAGTCTCCTTCCATCACCATTTATTTCCCTTTTACCCTCTTCTACCTCCCCCTACCCCCTTCCCCTCTGGTAATCACCATACTGTTGTCCATGTCTATGGATTCTTTTTTTGCTTAATCCCTTCACCTTTTTCACTGGGCCCCACAGTCTCTCCCCTCTGACAGCTGTCAGCTCGTTCTCTCTATGAGTCTGTCTCTATTTTGCTTGTTAATTCACTTTGTTCATTATTTCCACATATCAGTGAAACCATATGGCATTTGTCTTTATCTGACTGGCTTATTTCACTTGGCATAATGTTCTCCAGATCAATCCATGCTGTTGCAAAGGGGAAGAGTGCCTTCTTTTTTATATCTGAGGAGTAGTCCATTGTGTAAATGTACCATAGCTTTTTTATCCACTCATCTACTGATGGTTACTGGGCTTCTTCAAAATCTTGGCTATTGTAAGTAATGGTGCAATAACATAAGGGTGCATATATGCTTTGTATGCTTAGAATTAGTGTTTTGAGTTTCTTGAATATATTCCCAGAAGTGAAATTGCTGGGTCAAAAGGCAGTTCTATTTTTAATTTTTAGAGGAAACTCAATACTGTTTTCCACAGTGGCTGCACCAATCTGCATTCCCCACAACAGTGTATGAGGGTTCTCTTTTTCCCACATTCTTGTCAACAGTTGTTGTTTGTTGATTTATTGATAACGCAATTCTATTATTTTGTTTTGTTTTTATTATTGTTCAATTACAGTTTTCCCCATCCATTCCCATTACTCTCACCATCCCTACCCACCCCCATCTCTTACATTCCAGCCTCCCCCACCCCCACTGCCTTTGTCTATGGGTCCTTTATACCTGTTCCTTGACTACCCATCCCCTGTTATCCACCTTCCCCCCGCTGTTACTGTTTGTTCTTTATTTCCATGTCTCTGGTTATATTTTGCTTGCTTCTTTGTTTTGTTGATTATGTTCTACTTATAGGTGAGATCATGTGGTATTTGTCTTTCACTAACTGGCTTATTTCACTTAGCATGATGCTCTCCAGTTCCATCCATGCTGTCATGAAGAGTAGGAGTTCCTACTTTCTTTCTGCTGATACTATTCCATTGTATAAATGCACCACAGTTTTTTGATCCACTCCTTTACTGATGGGGACTTAAGCTGTTTCCAGCACTTGGATATTGAATTGTGCTGCTATGAACATTGGGGTGCATAGGTTATTTTGAATTGGTGTTTCAGGATTGTTAGGGTTTAATTCCAGCAGTGGAATTGCTGAGTCAAAAGGCAGTTCCAATTTTAGTTTTTTGAGGAACTTCCATAATGTTTTCCACAGTGGCTGCACCAGTCTGCATTCCCACCAACAGTGCACTAGGGTTCCCTTTTCTCCACAACCTCGGCGACACTTGTCTGTTTATTTATTAATGATGGCCATTCTGACCAGTGTGAAGTGGGTATCTCATTGTAGTTTTAATATACATCTCTCTGACAGCTAGTGATGCTGAGCATATTGGACAAAGAGGGCAGTAGCATAAAATGGAGTGAAAATAGCCTCTTCATCAAATGGTGATGGGAGATCTGGACACCTACATGTAAGAAAATGAAACTTGACCACCAATTTACACCACGCACAAAAATTAACTCAAGATGGATAAAAGACTTAAATTTGAGTTATGGCACCATGAAAGTCTGAGGGGAGAACATAGGCAGGAATATCTCAGATATTCCACACAGCAATATTTTCACCGATATGTCTCTTAGAGCAAGGGATATAAAGAAAAGAATAAACAAATGGGACCTCATCAAATTAAAAGGCTTCTGTGTGACTAAAGAAAACATCAGCAAAATGAAAAGGGAACCAAGCATATGGGAAAACATATTTGCCAATGATACCTCAGACAAGGCTTTTATCTCCAAAATATATAAAGAACTCACACAACTCCACACCAGGAAGACAAGCAATCTGATTAAAAATGGGCAAAAGATCTGAACAGACGATTCTCCAAGGAGGACATACAGAAGGCCCAGAGACAGATGATAGCCATTCTGACAGACATGAGGTAATATTTTGTAGTGATTTTTTTTGTTGATTTTCTCTAGTAATTTATTTGTTTATTATTTACACTATTATAGATGTCCCCCCTTTCCCCCACTTTGTCCCCTCCCTGCAGCCCCTGCCCCCTAGCCTTTACCACATTGTTGTCTGTGTCCATTCATTAATGCTTATATGCATATGTGTTAATTAGCTAATCTCTTCCAGTCAGCCTCTCCCCTCTGACATCTGTCAGTCTGTTACATGTATCCATGCCTCTGAATTTGTTTTGTTCATCAGTTTATTTTGTTAATCAGATTTCACACAGGATTGAAATCATATGGTACTTGTCTTTCTCTGACTGGCTTATTTTACTTAGCATAATATTCTCCAGGTCTATCCATTCTGTTGCAAAGAATAAGAGTTGCATTTCTCTAACGATTAGTGATTTTGAGCATCTTTTCACATGTCTATTGACCATCTGTATGTCTGCTTTGGAAGAATATCTATCTTTTCAGGTCCTTTGCCCATTTTTAAATTGGATTGTTTAGTTTTTTTGCTGTTGAGTTTTATAGGTTCTTTATAAATTTTGGATATTAACCGCTTATCAGATGTATCATTGGCAAATATGTTCTCCCATTCCTTGGGTTGTCATTTTATCTTGTTACTGTCTTCTTTTGCTATGCAAAAACTTGATGTAGTCTTACTTTTTTCTTTCATTTTTCTTGCTCAAGGCAATATATCAGAGAAAAATATTGACACTAGAAATGTCTGAGATTTTACTATGTTTTTTTTCTAGGATTTTTATGGCTTTCAGTCTAACATTTAAATCTTTTTTTAAAAATTTTATTTTTATTTATTTTTAGACAGAAGGGAATGGAGGGAGAAAGAGATTGGGAGAAACATCAATGTGTGGTTGCATCTCACGTGGCTCCCCCTGGGGACCTGGCCTGCAACGCAGGCATGTGCCCTGACTGGGAATCGAACTGGCGACCCTTTGGTTCGCAGCCCGAGCTCAATCCACTGAGCTACACCAGCCAGGGCTAACATTTAAATCTTTAATACACTCTGAATTTATTATTTTGTACAGTGTAAGAAGATGGTCTAATTTCATTTTTCTGCATGTATCAGTACAATTTTACCAACACCATTTATCAAATAGACTCTCTTTAGCCCATTGTATGTGCTTGCTTCCTCTGTTGAATATTAACTGACAATAAAGGTGTGCATTTATTTCTGGGCTCTCTATTCTGTTCCATTGATCAATGTGTCTGTTTTTATGCTGGTACCAACCTGTTTTGATTACTATGGATTTGCAGTATAGTTTGATATCCTGTAGTATAATTCCTTCAACTTTGTCCTTTTTTCTCAAGGCTGCTTGGGATATTTGAGGTCTTTTATGGTTCCATGTAAATTTTTGGAATATTTTTTCTAGTTCTATCAAGATACAAATGATACCATCTAGTATCATTCTTCCTATCCATGAACACGCTATGTGCTTCCATTTATTTGTATCTTCTTCAATTTCTTTCTTCATTGTCTTATAATTTTCTGAGTACAGGTCTTTTACCTCCTTGGTTGAATTTACTTTTAGGTATTTTATTACTTTTAAAGCAATTGTGAATGGGATTGTTTCCCTCACAATCTTTCTTCTATTTGACTCTACTACTCTTCATGGCAAATGAAGAAATTATACTTGAAAAATGAGAAGAGAGAATTCTCAGATAACTTTTCTTTAATAATGAGTCTTTTACTTGTTTACTTTGATTGTTTATTTTTTTACTAAGGTTACACTGATTTAAAACTATTTTATTAGTTTCAGGTGTCCAACATTATTATAATTTGACTTTTGTATACACAACTGTGTGCTCACCACAAAATATCTAGTTTTCCTCTCACCATACAGTTGATCCCTTTTACCCATTTTGCCTTCTTCCCCAACCCCTTGCCCTCTGGTAAACACCAATATGCTTTCTGTATCTGTAACTTTGTTTTGTTTGTTTTTATTCCATATGAGTCAAATCACATGGTATCTGTTTCTCTGTATGACTTATTTCACTTAGCATAGTATCATCAGGGGCTACCCATGTTGTCACAATGGCAAGATTACATATTTTTTATTGCTGAGTAGTACTTCATTATATTTATATCTATGTATATATACATATATATATACACACACACTAATGCATGCACACAGATATATGCCATACATATATGACATCTTTATCTGTTTATCAGATGCCTTTTGGGGGAACTTTATTCCTATGTTAATGAAAACAAATATGTTAGAAAAGACTGTTTTATAAAAAAGAATGTTAGAAAAGACTGTTATACTTGATATCATTGAATGCATTTGGTGTCTTATTTTTCTGGTATTATTTCCATAAAATAATAAGAAACAGAATTTGGTAAGGTAAATAGCTTCACCAGGTTGAATTGATCATTGATATTTCAAAGGCTTTCTGTTATGTTACTGCTGAATTCCATGCTATCCATGGAACTTCACCAACATTAGATCCAGGACTTAAATGCAGTCTACTTGCTCATTCAGTTGTGGTTGTCATTATGTCCTGGATTGAGGACTAAATAACTTTTTGTGGGGGATTAAAATTTACAACTAGAGGGTGGAAAGAACTTGCTGGGTATGCTATTCAAATATAGACTTGTCCATTGTTTAGAAGAAAAGCTTGTATAACACCATATTACCTGCGTCTCAAGTTAGTACTCACGGTGAAATAAGATATTAAGTTTGACAGAGAAGCTGACCTCTAAACAAACATTCTAGCATCTAATATCTAAATAAACATGAAAGCAACATTCTCAGGCTACCTGAATTGAGCTGATTCAGATTTAACATGATTCCCAAACTGGTTTTGGTAGAAATGTAGTCCCATCATACAGCAATTTTAGGTCATTACGTTCAGTCCTTTGGAGAGAGCCTTAATTAATATTTTCACTTGAATTTGATGACAAGTTTGGATAGTCATTTATAACTGTCAATGGTAATTACATTGCTAATAATAATCAGCATATAATCTCCCAAGTTCACTACATCAAATGGTGCTTTGGATAGTTAGATGCATACTTTTTAGTATGTTTGCTAAAACTGTCTCATTATTCTAGTTACACCGCAAGCTTGAGCAGTCAGTCTCAAAGTATTCTTCCTAAAGAAGAATAAAGAAATTTCCTCCATTCCTGATTTATAGAAATAGTGTGATCATTTTTATTTATTCATTAGTAGACATGTCTATTATGCCAACCTTTGTTTGATGTACAAACCAAGCCAACTAGAAGTATTTGCAAGGGAGAGAAAACAAGTAAAAGTGATTTATTTGTATCCTAATGATTACAACTCAATTAAGTAATAACCCTAATACATAAGTTTAGATAATAGTCACATAAACCTTTATAAACTACATGTCACACTAAAACATGTTGAAACTTTACAAGAGAGATGCATTTTTCAATAATGCATACTTTTTCTTATAATTTTAAAAATATCTTGTACTCTACAGTTATATGTAACTATAATTTTTTAACACACTAATCCATACCACTTTAGAACATAGTAGTTCTATTTGACAAAAATCCTAAAAGAACCTTAATAATAATTGTTATAGAGGGGAGAAAATGCAGACAACTGTAATTGAACAACAATAAAGTAATTTAAAAAATCACCCAAAGATGAAGTTAAAAAAATAATATTTGTTATAATGACTATTGTAATCTGTTTGGCATGAACCAGCCTAGTATTGGTAGAACCCACTTTATTTGCCAATTACTTTCCCCCCAATATTTTAATTTTATATTCCACTACTACTGCATTACATTTCTTTCAACAGACAAGACTAGAAAAATAACATTCAGCAGAAATCTCTGGCAGGAAGTCAGGTTTTAGAAACATTGGACAAAGGACACATAGTATGTGCTATGTAGTTTAAAAGTATATGTTTATAGAGTGTTGACATGGAGTTATTAATGCAGTTCATATCAGAGGACAGGATGCATGTTTTAGAAGATGCATATAGAGCCTGTGACATTTGTATTGGAAAGTTGGCCTCGCTCTTACTAAAAAAATGAGTCTTGCTCTTCATAGATCATTAAATTAAAATAAAAACCATGTTTTACAAATTAGAAACCCTCAGGGAATAAATGCTAGGTTACACTTTGAGTTTTTAGGTATTTAAAATCAGGAAAAGGAAAATTGTACTTGTGTACAAAGAAATGTGAAGAATAGGTTCTTTGAATAAACCAGTTACTATAAGAAAAAAAGCATATCCTTTGGATTCAGACAAATCTGATTTGAATTTGCGCTCTACAATTAACTACCTGTGAAGTCTGGGCAAGTTACTTAATTTCTCCGCTTTGGGTTTCTAATCTGTAAATAGTCATAAGGAAATTTACCTCCCAGTGTTGTATTGAGTATTAAATGGGATAATGAATATAGAATGCTGTTAAATATGCATGTTTATTGTAATATGTGGTGCCTTATTAATGTGTTTTGCTAAGTACTGTTATTAACTTATTGTAATGAGACTAGATGTCTGAAAAAGAATTTTGGTCTTGCCCTTTTTTTCCCCTGCCCTTGCCAGATTTGATCCTGGCTGCCTAATGTAGCATTTACAGCATATCTATCCCTATAGATGTGTGTGTGTGTGTATATATATATATATATATATATATATATATATATATATATATATATTTAGATATGTTATACATTTATAGATATTTTTAAAATTAAAAATATAGAAAAACATTGTAAAATATATATCTATATATGAGTATTATATATCTATATATAATATATCTATAACATATATAGATATATAGATATAGATTATATTGTGTTTTTCTCTATATTTTTTAAAATTTATAGTTGTTCAGTTACAGTTGTCCCACCTTTTCCCCCATTGCTCTTCCCTGGCCCATCCCTCCCCCACTCCCACTGTTTTCTACCACATTGTCCATGCCTATGATTCCTCTATTCATGTCCCTTGGCTACATTGTGGTTTTAGCTTATGAAAACTTATTTCAGAATTGAGTCTTCCTCCTAGAATGCCCAGACATGTCCATGGATGTAAATTATTTCTTTTATTCTAAACAAGATGTCACAGTAATTTAAGCTATATATACTTTAGGGAATTTAAAATATATACACTTATCCACATATGGTCAGCTAGAATATGGACCTTCAAGCAATAAACGATGAACAAAAAAAATCAGAAAGAACCTCTATCTTTTAATGAAAAGCTTGGATTCTTAGAATAATAGACATAGGGCAGTTCACATGAGGACTAGCTGGCCTACCATGATTTTTAATAGCTAAAAGATCCAGTCAAACATGCTGAGATGAGGCAGAGGTGTGATAATGAGTTGGTTGGGAAGAAACAGTAAAAGGAATGTTTTGTACATCAAAAAGTGCAAAATAATGGATAGTAATGGGAAAATCTATAAAGCAGCATTATGGGTGAGAACATAAGGACTGACCCAGCAGGGAGCTCTTCAGCATCTGGAATAAGTCCACAGTGTTCTTTGATCCATCACCCAGTCAGAATGGCCATCATAAACAAATCAACAAACAATAAGTGCTGGCGAAGTTGTGGAGAAAAGGGAACCCTAGTGCACTGTTGGTGGGAATGCAGACTGGTGCAGCCACTATGGAAAACAGTATGGTATTTCCTCAGAAAACTAAAAATGGAACTGCCTTTTGACCTGGCAATTCCACTGCTGGGATTTTACCCTAAGAACCCTGAAACACCAATTCAAAAGAACCTGTGCACCCCTATGTTCATAGGAGCACAATTTACAATAGCCAAGTGCTGGAAACAACCTAAGTGCCCATCAGTAAATAAGTGGGTCAAAAAACTATGGTACATTTACACAATGGAATACTATTCAGAGAAGAAAGAAGGAAATCCTACCCTTTGCAGCAGCATGGATGGAACCAGAGAGCTTTATGCTAAGTGAAATAAATACAAATACCAGGTAGTGAAAGGCAAATACCATATGATTTCACCTGTAAGTGGAGCCTAATCAACAAAACAACAAGCAAGCAAAATATAACCAGAGACATTGAAATTAAGAACAAACTGACCATAACCAGAGTGGACTGGGGAAGGGGATAATAGAGGAGAGAAAGAGAAGAGTCATCAAGGAACATGTATGAAGGACCCATGGACAAAGCCAAAGATGGGGAAGGATTGAGGGTGGGAGGTGGGGATGGGTGGGGTGGGGGAAAGTGGTGGCAGGAAAATGGGGACAACTGTACTTGAACAACAACAAAAAACAAAGAAAAGCATATAAAGCTCCTGATATATTTTCAAACTATAGTTGCTCAGACCATTATTCTTTAAGCCTCATACAATCTTTTTCCATGATTTTGAGATAAAGAATTATTTGTTAATTTCTATTCAGGGTCACTCAGTTTTCTCTTAGTATCAGTACTTTCAAATTCAAGATATCCACTCTATAAAATCGTGTCAGAAATCCCTAAAATTCCCTAAATACTGCATGTACATGTATTCAATTTCCTTTCAATGTTCCTTCTCCTCCATTTTCTGCTCTACATGGAGACTTGGTAATTTTGCAATGAGCTAGGATGATTTCATTTGGAATTGTACATGGAAGTCAACCCTGTCAGCCAATGTTTCAGTTTGCCTCTCATTAGTGGCCAAAAAGCAGGGTTACATATTCTGCACAGCCCCCTTGTAGCTGGTTGGGGCCATAACTAGTTCCAGCCTGTACTGTGAGCCATTTACTTCCTAATGTAGATAATTTAATTTGAGATGAAGAACGTTCCAGAACTTTATTTTCCTGATATCGTTCAGGCTGGTGGTAGTTCTAGCTGCCTAAGTTCAAGAATTAGGTGATGCTGAGCAGAGCCCCTAGACAACCAATAATAGACTGGTGTTATATGTGAGAATATAACTCTGCTCTTCTCAGCCACTGACATTGTGGAGTTGTTACTTCAGCAGTAACTTTTCATGATGAAATTGTGAAATTATCCTGAGTATCACAACTAAACATCAGAGGAATGCACTCATACTTATTTCAGAAAAAATACCACATCACTCACTGGTAAAATGCTTTTCATTTTTTCCCTGTGTGATGTTCTTTCAGACCAGGGAAGGGCCCCATGTGTGGATATGTTTTAGTTAAGCCAGATTTTTTAGTGCTTAACATTTTATCAGTGAAATGCAAACATTTATCAAGAGAATGCAGTTTGGAGATAGACTTAAGGTACTGTATGGCCTGACACTGTGTATGTTTCTTTGGCCATCCAAAAATAATATCTTCCAAATGACTGCCTTTATTTTCTTTTAGATTACCCAAGAACCCCAAAAGTCCACAAAAACAGAAAGGATCTCCTGATATAAAAGGTAGCTAATGGTTCTTAAAAGTATGTTTTCTCTCCCTCAGTGGGCAGGAGGGAACTGCTCAATGCCTATCAAACAGCTGCTATATGAGACATCAAATTGTTACACAGAATTAAAAAGTCTCTAGAGAGCTAGGGAAAATGTCATTAATTGCTACTGCTTCTTTTTTTTCCTCCCTTTCTATTTTCTTCCCTTTTCTCTGTCTTTATACATGCCCTCTACTTGGCACGCCTTCCCTGTTAGGGTTCTCTCTCAGTTTATACACATCTTCATAATATGTTGTAAATAGAAAATATTTTGAGAATTTCTGGAAATAGAAAGTAACACAGAAAAGTAATACTAAGTTATTTTGGCCTCTGTGGGTTTTACATTCCTGGCTTAAGAGATCTATGAAAAGAATTAACTCAGACATTCTTTATCTTGATTTGTATGGCTAGAGTTGACAAGCTCTTTATACAGGATGATTTGAAATACTCATCAGTAGCTTCCTTCAGTGCCTGGTACATATTTTGTCAAATGAGAGTTAACACATAAATTGGTAATAATCTCTAGAATAAGCATTTTTTCATAAGTCTATAAAAGACAGAGTAGGTGCACCTTAAATTGCCTAAAATTCCCAATTGCACCCACAAACAAGGAGATGATTAGAGTAGGGCACTATTTTTTAAGTATATTTTATTGATTATGCTATTACAGTTGTCCCATTTTTTCTCCCTTTATTCCCCTCTGCCCTGCACCCCGCTTCCCACCCGCATCTCCCACCTTAGTTCATGTCCATGAGTCATACATATAAGTTCTTTGGATTCTCCATTTCCTATGCTATTCTTAACCTTCCCCTGTCTATTTTGTACCTGCCAATTATGCTTCTTATTCCCTGTACCTTTTCCCCCATTCTCCCTCCCCCTCCCCACTGATAACCCTCCATGTAATCTCCTTTTCTATGATTCTGTTCCTGTTCTAGTTGTTTGCTTAGTTTGTTTTCATTTTTGTTTGTTTTTAGGTTCAGCTGTTGATAGTTGTCAGTTTACTGTTCATATTTTTGATGATCTTCCATTTCTTAGATAGCTCCCGTTAACTTTTCATATAATAACTCCCTTTAACTTTTCATATAATAAGGGCTTGGTGATAATGAACTCCTTTAACTTGACCTTATCTGGGAAGCACTTTATCTGCCCTTCCATTCTAAATGAAAGCTTTGCTGGATAGAGTCATCTTGGATGTAGGTCCTTCCCTTTCATGACTTCGAATACTTCTTTCCAGCCCCTTCTTGCCTGTAAGGTTTCTTGTGCGAAATCAGATAATAGGCTAGAGTAGGGCACTGTTGAGAAGATAGACCTTCTAAAAAAGAGTCTGGCTTAGTAAGTTGAAAAGAACAGTGAGAATATACATAGAAATAGTCCAGAATATTTTTTTAGTAGTTGGGTTTATTTCTTACAAAACCATCACTTAGCCTGTGAAAAACAGTAGAACAATCCTAATGTTTTTTTTTTAACTAAGAAAATCTTTTTTAAGTTACATTATTAAAAATATATTATTTCAAAACGTATATAGCATTGAAAACTACCCTTCTCCATTGTTTTTCCCCCAAAACCCTATCAATAAAACTTCAAAGCAAATCTTCATGTAGGGGGAAGGATTGTAACTGCTATAAATTCACAGATGAAGAAAGTCTTCACTGAATTTAGGGAGAGCTTCAAAGAGTTGGTGGCATTTGGACCGTAAGATGTAGTAGCTTTTCTTGTGGTATGAAGATTTACAGGCAAAGGAAACAGTGTAATCCAAGACACAGGCATTCCAAAGTATGATGTGTTTAAGAACATGTGTTATGGGCAGAATATGTCATATTAGGGAAGAGTAATAGAAGATGAGGCTTGGAAGGAAGGCTGAGCCAAGCTGGAAAGCACCTTGTGGATCACCGTTAGTCAGGGTATAGTGCAGAAAATACACCACTTTAGTTATTTTAAATTATTTTCCCAAGATCACATAACTACTTGTTAATAAAATTGAGACTTGAATGTAGGCACACTTGTCTCCAGAGTTTGTATTATTTTTTTGTTTATTTTTATTGTTAACACTATTACCGATGCCTCCATTCAGCCCCCACCTTTTCCCTCCTCCACCCAGCTCTCACCTCCTCACCCCTTCCCTCTGGCTTTTGTCTCTGTCTATGGGTTATGCAAATATGTGTTTGGGCTAATCCCTTCACCTTCTTTCATCTGTACTCTTTACCTTAACCACTGTTGTAGATAAATATGTGGGTAACAGCTTTTTTCCCCTTTTTAAAAAAATTTATTGAATTTATTGGGTGACATTGGTTAATAGAATTATATAGGTTTCAGGTGTACAATTCTATCATACATCATCTGTATATTGTATTGCGTGATCACCCCCAAAGTGTAAGAACATTTGCTGAATCCCTTCCCTGTTGTCATATAATGTCACCTAATCACCAAAGTGACATACCGCCATATTCAGATCTGGCCACTCAATGGGAGGGGGCTACATTATTGTGGAACCTATTTTACCAGTCTGCCTGCCTACCATATGTGGTTTCTTGGATGCCCCCTACCCCACACATGCTGTCCACCCCCACTAAAAACAAAACAGACACAAAAACAAACAGAAAAACCTCTAAATGTGTGTCAGTTTTTCTTAGTTGGTATTCTATTACAGGTGTCCCAATTTTTCCCCCTTTGCCCTCCTCACCCATTCCACCCTCCTGCTCCCCCAGTCAATTCCCACACCATTGTCCATATGCATGGGTCATTCATACGTGTTCTTTGACTAGTCCCTTCCCCTTCTTTTCACCATTATCGCTCTACCCTGCTCCCTTCTCGCCACTGTCACTCTGTTCCATGTTTCCATGACTGTGGTTATATTTTGTTTGTTAGTTTATTTTGTTCATTAAATTCCTATTGTAGGTGACATCATATGGAATTTGTCTGTCACTGACTGGCTTCTTTCACTTAGCATAATATTCTCCAGTTCCATCCATGCTGTCGAAAAGGTAGGGGTTCTGTCTTTCTTTCTGCTGCATAGTATTCCATTGTGTAAATGTACCATCGTTTTTTGATCCACTCATTTACTGACGGGCACCTAGGCTGTTTCTAGCACTTGGCTATAGACATATGAAAAGATGCTCAACATCAATAGCCATCAGAGAGTTGCAAATTAAAACAACAATGAGATATCATCTCACACCTGTTAGAATGGCCATCATTAATAAATCAACAAACAAGTGCTGGCGGGGTTGTGGAGAAAAGGGAACCCTAGAGCACTGTTGGTGGGAATGCAGACTAGAGCAGCCACTGAGGAAAACAATATGGAATTTCCTCAGAAAACTAAAGATAGAACTGCCTTTTGACCCAGTGATTTCACTGCTGGGAATATACCCTAAGAGTCCTGAAACACCAATTCAAAATAACTTATGTACCCTATTTCATAGCAGTGCTATTTACAATAGCCAAGTGCAGGGTAACAGCTTTCATGAATAAAGTACAAGCTAAGGATCAGGAAGCAAGAGACAATTGCATAGAGGAGCATTCATTATAGTTGTCTTGGGGAAAGTAAACTTTGGATTGATGATTGAAGTATGTTATGTTCATGGCAAGCAGAGAGAAAGCAGAAGGTAGCCAAAACAAGACTAAATATCCTCATACCTCAGTTGATTTTGTCTTAAGGTAATTTTGTATTTTCTCTGTTCTCTTGCCCCCCTCTCCTGCCATTCTTCCCCCACTTCTGTTCCATTGTAATAGACTGGAACTCAAGTCATCACGCCATTCTAACCATTTATAATTTAAAACAAGCAGCAGTTGTTTCTGAGGTATATTTTATAGTTAATGGACAAGTTGAAGTGTACAGTGTGTTCCTCAATCATGTTTATAAACTACAAATGCATGATACCTTATTTCTCTTTAGATCTCTCACAGTGGTATTTTTATAACATATTATGGGTCTGCATTAAAATTACATTAACAGAGAACTCCATCACCGTATCTACTTATTACACCCAATTATAAAACCTGAGCTGCTTGGCTAAGGTATTCATTAACCTTTTCAGAGCTTATAATAGGAAATCTAATCTCATGGAGGTGGTAGACTGCATGCTGGAAATGAGTCCAGTTGTCATGTATAGTAAATTTTAATACCCAAATTCTCTGTAAATTGGGCAGTTTCATGAAATTGAATGAGGAGGCTCTATTTAATCAGCTTAGAAGTATGAAATTTGAATTCATTTGCACTGCAAAAAATGACTATATCTGAGATAAATTATAAAAGATCATTTTTACTTTTTATTCTAATTAAAGTTCCTGTATTTATTAATTTTATTTCTCTTTATATGTTTTAAGTCTTTTAAATTCTGATTAAAATTTATATTCAGTAATAAACATTGTTAATTTATTTTTCCAATTCCAACATTCTCTTAAAATATCTAGAAAAACTGTTTCCTGTTTTTAATAAATGAGTTTACCTTAAATTTCATATTGCTTCTGTAGTGTATAATACAAATCAACCTTGCTGATTTATCATACGTGGTGTACCTTTAATCCAAATTATTTGTTCTTAACGTTTTAATTTTGCTTGAATTAACCTTACTACACTGTGTATTAAAATTCTATACATAACAATCATAGTTAATTCTAGTAATCAAACTACTTACCCTTTTAATAGCACTTGACATTATTAGTTAAGTCCCAACTCCTAGAATGTTTTCCTTTCCTTTGTTTCATAACTACTCCTTTACTCACACCTCTTTGAACATCCTTTGTTCTTATCACACTTTTATTTAATTCTGGGCTTATTTTGGGCTCTATGCATGTCCATTTTTGTATTCTTATTGTGACGATCCTGATTCTTTCTGGAAAATAGAATTTCTTCCTTTGTCTTCAATTTTTATCTACATGCTAATCAAATTGTTAATTTTTTTTTTTTTGCTTAACTACTCATTCATTTATTTAAGAAATACTGTTGGCTATTTTGACATGTGTTGGATTAAGCATAGTCCCTGTCCACTAGGAATTTATAGGCTATGAAGGACTCAGGGAAGTAGCTGTGGGGTCTTTTAGTCAGAAGCAAAAGCTTCGATAAGTATTTTTGAGGTTGGAACAGAGCGTATAAGGATGGGAGTGGTGAGATATGAGGTATAAAGTTTTTCAAACATTTGAAGAAATATTTGCAATCAGGGGTTATTTTATTAAAACAGTATTTAACCTGGATGAATATGTAAATGTAAATATTTTGTGATAGTGACAGTAATGTCTTAACATTAATAACATGCATTATTCATTTTAACAGCCTTTTCTGAAAACCAAATTCAGTAGCACCTTATTACTGAATTCTCAGGATATTCAATATAGACATACAATTTCATGTGACAAAGTTCTTAAAAATGACAGACATTAACAGAGATATAGACATTATCAGAATAAGAATTGTCTTACTCTTAAGCATTTTAAATATATGAGTTGGTAACAGGTATATCATTTACTTACCCAAGAATATTGGCTCTTCACCTATATTCTTATTTTACCCATTACAACTAATTTCATCATTAAGTAGTCTGAGAATTATTTCTGACATAGAGATGTAGTTTTCGGTTTAAGAATTCTTTGAGCAAATTGTTGGCATTGGAAAGACTCCACTAATATGATCTTGCTATAAAATGTTATTAAGTGCCTGAAGCTATTGGAAATGAGTTCTGAAGGCCAATATGTGAAGGGCAGAGATAACTACCTGCACATTTAAACATTCCCATTTCTTAATGGCAATGCAAGGGAAGTTAAAAGTCAGTCATCAAATGATGCTCTGAATTATATCAGCAATTCCAGTGTAAGTGACATGGAAATTGGAATAAAAGCAGATGTGGATAATTTATAAATTTTAGTGCCAACTGTAAATGCAGTCATGATTTTTGCAATTGCATTCTATTTCATGTTTAGTTGACTAATGAAAGTATACAGATAATGAAAGGATTTCTTGTTAAAAGCAAAGAGCAACCCTGTCTTTAAAATATCAGGAAATCTAAGTGCTGAAATACTAGAAATTGAATTTTTAGCCCTCAACATTAATAAATACATCTGGAGTAAATTTTTCTCATTATAAAATTGAAAGAGAAAATGTTTTTGAGAAGCATAGTGGTAAAGTGAGAGACTCAGAGAAACTAGACTGATTCAAATCTCAGATCTACCACTTATTGGCTGTGTTATAGTGAGCAAGTTATTAAATCTTTCAATGGCTCAATTTAGTCTTCTACAAAATAGGGACAATTAGAGTATCTACATCATAAGCATGTTCTGAGGATTAATGAAATACAGCACTTAGCAACACTGTTTGCTGGGTTCTTGCTCTTACTTTTTTTGAGACAGGTACAAAATAATGCAAGATATAAAAGAAAAAAACATAATGTTTATTATGTATGTGAAAGTATTTAGAAACTATAAGCATGATAAAACTAAAGGTTCTACTTGTTTGAAGTATTTTTACTATACATTATTTTTATTAAATATTTCATTGTTCTTTTATAGTCTCAATTTTTCCCCCTTTGCTCCCTTCCACCCAGCCCACCCCTGTTCCCACAGTCATCCTGAGCCTGTTGTCTATGTCTGTGGGTTGTTCATACATGTTCCTTAACTAGTCCCTTCCCTTTCCACCCTTATGCCCCTTTCCATTCCATTCTGGTCGCTGTCAGTTTGTTCTTTATTTCAATGTCTCTGGTTATATTTTGCATGCTTCTTTGTTTTGTTGGTTAGGTTCCACTTAAGGTGAGATCATATGGTATTTGTCTTTCAACGCCTGGCTTATTTCACTGAGCATAATGCTTTCCAGATCCATCCATGCTGTTGTGAAGGGTAGGGGTTTCTTCTTTCTTTCTGCTGCATAGTATTCCATTATGTAAATGTACCATAGTTATTTGATCCCCTTATTCGCCAATGGGCACTTAGGTTGATTCCAGCACTTAGGTATCGTAAATTGTGCTGCTATGAACATTGGAGTGCGTAGATTCTTCTGAATTCATGTTTCCCATATTCTTAAGGTATATAATTCCAGCAGTGGAATTGCCAGGTCAAAAGGCAGCTCCATTTTCAGTTTTTTGAGGACATTTCGTACTGTTTTCCACAGTGGCTTCACCAGTCTGCATTCCCACCAACAGTGTACTAGGGTTCCCTTTTCTCCACATCCTAGCTAGCACTTGTTGTTTGTTGATTTGTTTATGATGGCCATTCTGACCGGTGTGAGGGGGCATGTCATTGTGGTTTGAATTTTCATCTCTCTGATGGCTAGTGATGTTAAGCATCCTTTCATATGTGTCTGGGCCCTCTATATGTTCTCCTTGGAGAAGTGTCTGTTCAGGTCCTTTGCCCATTTTTTAATTGGGTTGTTTGTCTTCCTTGAAGAGAGTTGTGGGAGTCCTATATATTTTGGAGATCAAACCCTTGTCCCAGGTATCATTTACAAATATATTTTCCCATATGTTTGGTTTCCTTTCCATTTTGCTGATGTTTTCTTTAGCTGTGCAGAAGCTTTTTATTTTGATGAAGTCCTATTTGTTTATTCTTTCCTTTTTGTCCCTTTATCTAGGGGACATATCAGTGAAAATATTGCTGCATGGAATATCTGAGGTTTTTCTATGTTCTCTGCTAGGACTTTTATGGTGCCATGACTTATAATTAAGTCTTTTATATATTGGCAGACCACATCCAGCAATACATTAAAAAGATCATACACCATGTTCAAGTGAGATTCATCCAAGGGATGCAAGGATTGTTCAACATTCACAAATCGATAAACATAATACACCACATAAACAAAAGGAAAGACAAAATTCATGTCATCATATCAATAGATGCAGAAAAAGCACTTGATAAGGTAGAGCATTTATGATAGAAACACTCAGCAAAGTGGGAGTAGAGGGAGCATTCCTCAACATAATAAAGGCTATATATGAGAAACTGACAGCCAACATCATACTCAATAGGCAAGAACTAAAAATTTCTGACTTAGATCAGGAAGAAGACAAGGATGTCCACTTTCACCACTTATATGCAATATAGTATTGGAATTCCTAGCCATAATGATCAGACATGAAAAAGAAATAAAATGCATCCAAATTGGAAAGGAGGGAGTAAAACTGTCACTGTTTGCAGATTACATGATAGTGTACATAGAAAACCCTATAGACTCCACTGAAAAAACTATTCAACCTAATAAGTGAATTTGGAAAAACAGTGGGATACAAAGTCAATATTCAGAAATCCAAGGTAATTTTGTATACCAAGAATGAAGTATCAGAATCACAAATCAGGAAAAAAAAATCTTTTCTGTTGCTATATCTATTTTTGTTGCTATATCTATTTGCTATCTATCTATCCAGCAAAACTTTCATTTAGAATGGAAAGGCAGATAAAGTGCTTCTCAGATAAGGTCAGGTTTAAGGAGTTCATCATCACCCAGTCTTTATTATATGAAATGTTAAAGGGATTTATATAAGACATGGAGGGTTATCAACAGGGGAGTGGGAGGGGGAGAGAGGGGGAAAGGTACAGAGAATAAGTAGCATAAATGGTAGGTAGAAAACATACAGGGAGAGGTTAAGAATAGTATAGGAAATGTAGAAGCTGAAGAACTTATATGTATGACCCATGGACATGAACTAAAGGCGGGGAACACAGCGGGGTGGTGTGGGGTGGAGGGGAATAAAGCAAGGGGAAATGGGACAACTGTAATAGCATAATCAATAAAATATATTTAAAAAATAGTTTGGTACTGGCATAAGAACAGACACATAGATTAATGGAACAGAATAGAGAGCCCAGAAATAAACCCAAGTCTCTATAGTAAATTAATATTTGACAAAGGGAGCAGAAGCATAAAATGGAGGAAAAATAGCCTCTTCCAGAAATGCTGTTGGGAGATCTGGACAGCTACATGCAAAAATTTTTAACTTAACCACCAACTTAAAGCCTACATTATTCTTCTTTGTCAAGATTGTTGTGGCTATGAGAGAGAGAGAGAGAGAGAGAGAGAGAGAGAGAGAAGGAGATGGTTTGTCAGAGAGTATGAAGCCATATACTATGTACTATAAAAAAGTGACATTTAGTGAATAAGATATAAGAAACAAGAAACATTGTACATAAGACAATTATGCCTCAGTCCCCTTCAATATAGTCACCTTGGGACCTCACACAGTTCTAATCATCATCAGTTGGCTCATGGTATTTTCCTGAATCTCATTGATGGTCTGAAATCTCTTACTTTTCTAGGTGATTTTAGTTTTGGGAAAAGCCAGAAACCTTAGGGTGCCAAGTCTGGGCTATAGGAGGCCTGAGTCATGTGGATGATTTGATGTTTCACCAAAAACTCTGCTGGAGATGTGATGCACAAGTAGATACATTGTCGTGATGAAGCTGGCAATCACCAGTTGCCCATAGCTGTGGCCTTCTGAATCATCCCAGTAGTTTTCAAGGAGGAATGTTCAAGCTTAACACAATAGTTGATACAGATTCATTGCTTTACTAAGTCAGTCATTTTCAGTGAGATGGTCACACAGCACACATGATCACTAAATGGAGTCTACCACCCCCATTGACTAGTACAGTGAAGTCATGATGTTCACACATGCGTATTCCAGTCCACTCTCCTTTGCTACCAGGTTACACCAATGTTGCACAAAGCGTTCTCGTTATATTAACAATGGCTGCACTTTTTCAGGATAGATCTTGTGTGTATATGTATGTGTGTGTGTGTATAATTTAGAACAGTGATTATCAAATAGTAAGTGCTCAATAATTGTCAGATATTTTTATCTTATATTAGTAATATTGTAAGTCTCTCTCTATATAAAATTGAATCTTTATGAGCCAGGTACTAATATCATTCCCTACATATCATAAAAGTTTTTATAGAGATAACATTTGCCTTTATTTTACAAATCAGAAAAGTGGAAAACTGAAGCACAAGGTCACAGAGCTAGGGGATGACTTAGTGAGAATTCAAATCCAAGTTACCTGCATTCAGAGTCCTTTTTCTTACCCTTTATGTCACACAACTTCCCATAGAAATTTTTTAAAGAAAGACATCCTAATCCAAATACTTTGGGAATTTATTTACAATAAAATAATGAGGAATGGAGAAGATAGGAAGACAATGGACAAAGAAATAATACAATGGCCTGAAACTTCAATAAGCTATTTATATTAACTCCTCTTTCTATAGTTTCAAACTTTGCTTGTTGTCCATAAGAATCCATTATCTCATCACATTAAAATAACCTATATCTATATAGGTTCCATATCTTTCCTTTGGCCTCATTTGATCCTCAGTTCATAGTATGTGACCCTGAACAGGAGAATTTTTTTCTTGAAGTAAAATGAGGGCTAAATTCATCATCCTCAAAGTTATATTTATGGGAAGGTTACACAAACACACACATTTATCACTCTTCAGTGATAGAAGCCAACTGGCCTTCACGTATAATTGACAACTGTGAGTAAACTCGTATATAAAATCCCTGCATAGTGTTTGCAGGAATGATCTAATAAAAGTTCCTTGAGGGGAGGAGGATAATTGTGGAAAGGAGGGGAAGGAACTAGTTAAAGAGCATGTATGAATGACCTATGGTCATGGACAATGAATGGCGCAGGAATTGACTGTGAGAGTGAGGGGTGGGACAGGCAGAGAAGAGCAAAGGGGGAAAAATTGGGACAACTGTAATGGAATAACAATTAAAAAAATCTTTAAAAAGGTAGTTTTTAGGTTTTGGCCCCCAAAGCTATATTTACTAAAATGGAATTCAATTTAATCTGAGACTGAATTCCAAATTCCCAATAAGAGTTGGATAAATATTAATAGAGAGAATCATAGAAACTTTTTTTCTGTCCCAATTTTTGGTCCTTATTTTATATTTTTCATAATATTGGTAAAATCAATTCTAGTTTCTATACCATGTAACACTGGGAAGTAAGCTTTATGTTGTATAGTTTTGTTTTGACATATCATTGTTTTCTGTCCAATAACCTCATTATATATCATAAGATCTATTATAAAGTCAGAAATTAACAGCTGAAATAAAAGTCATCAGGGAATTAAAGACGATGGTAAGAGTGGCATTGGAGAGATTGGCTTTGTGCTATGGCATGGGTATAGCATGTTTACATCCAGGAAATCATTAAAGTAGAATGATGAGGATTTGAATATTACAATGTATTTGAAGAAAAAGTTTACTAAGAGTCAAAGAGTGGAACAGAGATGATCACCAGACAAGATTATTGCAGCTGGGTATATAGGTCCCAGTAAAGTTCTTTGTACATAAAAGTTCTTTAATAAATATTTGTTGAATGAATAAATAAATAATGTATATCTGGGTCCACTAGTATTGACCTTAATGTAGTTAGTATGTTGGTTGAAGTTAAGGTGGAAGATTTTGCATTCACTCAGTTTTTTTCTTTTTTTTTTTACACAAGATTTCACATTCCAGTGCAAATGAGATATTTTGATGAGTAGGATCCATCAAAAAATTCTCAAATCACTCCCATAACTTTAGTTATTCCTCAATGCATTATCATGATCATGCCTGAGATTAGGCATGGTAGACAACAAAACATCAATCTATAGCAGCAGTTGGTCAAAACAGTCAGAGAGTTTTCATGATATAATAAATTACTACTCAGGTTTCTTTATAATGTCCATTGTATTCCTTTAAGCACATATGAATTTATAGATGGGAAAAATTATTCATCAATTCTCTTGGCACAATGTTCTGATACAGTGACTATATAGATTGTTTATTTCTAACAAGTGCTGGAATAGTGTACCACCAATAATTGTAAGTGGTCATTAAATATGACAGTACTCCATCTGAACTGTGAAATAAAAGACATGGCTTGAAAACACATTTCCAGGTACTAGAAAAGTAGTGGAAATGAAAGAATAGCATTTGAGGACAATACTTCAAATGCAAGCTTCATCTCTATGTTGCAGAATCTACCTGAATTCCTCACCATGATTCCTCAACATGATGTCCGAACTGAGTAAAGAAAATTCTGCTAATTCTACGAGTTTTACATTCTTAACCCCCCAAAAAATCTTTCAGTTGTCTGAAATAAGGTCTAAAGTAACTTATTTGAAAAGTGTAAATGGGTGGCATGTTTTCTGAATCCTTCCATATATGAAGATTTACTTCTATCACTTTCACACATGGAAGTCTTCATGGCTGAATGTATCAATAAAAGGCATGTCAATTCGTTTTTCCACCAGAGCTCTTTAGATGTTGTTGTATTTCCTTTAGGACTAAGATGTTAAAGATAAATCTGGAGCCAGGTTTCTTTTTTTCTAAATTATCTTTATTAGTTTTTCCCTTCCTAGATTCCTGCAAGACTTTAAAATGTATCTTTATAATGTATAAGTTTAATCGTATATTTAGATTTGGGTTTCTCTTCATTATTATTGCCTGAAGTTTAGTTAATCCCTCTCGATATTGAGTACATGGGTATTTCTTCAACTCAGGAAAGTTGCACTCCACTATTTTTTGTAACTCCTGTTGCATTTGTTCCTCAGATACATTTGTTATTCATAGGCTAGATCTCCATGTTCTTTCCTTCACAGCTACCATTTTCACTCACATTTTCATCCCTTCTTTTTTCCTCAGGACTCCAGTAAAATTCCTAAGTTTTTATTCTACATTATTAACTTGGTATTCTATACTGTATTTCTTCTTTTTGGTAACTCCAATATGCATTTTAATTTCCTGACCTTCTACTGCATTTTTAGCTGTGTTGAAACATTTCCTTATTTTGCCCATTATGACTGCATTTCAGAAAGTTGTCCAAATGACTTTGTGCTTTTGTATCTTCAAGGCATGTTTTTCCTACAGTAGTTTAGGATGTCAAAGAGTTTTAAGATATTTTCTTCTGGATCTTGCAGGAACTCATTTGCTGTGATATTCTGTTCTTTTAAATTTTATGTTTCATTTCCCCATTCTGCTATTGTTGTTTTCATAGCCCATATGCTGAGTTATTTTTCACTTATTTTCAAATGAAGCAAGTTCTCTTCAGACAAAATACTTGGCAACAGAACCACTGAGCTGTTTGCTCTTGATCCCAGTCTTTGCTAACTCAAAGAATGGTTGTATAACTTTTTTGGTCCATAGTTAGAGGATAGGTTAATGTCCACGTATTTTAGTCCTATTTCCAGTTTTTAGTTGCCATGCACTTAACATAGTTTTGCTTTACTTTAATGATTTTTTCTACATGCAACCTTGTTCATTAATGTACAATAAAATTTATAATGTCCAGCCCCCAGCTATAACAGTTAATTTGTTAATCTTTCTTACATGTTTCCAGGATGAAATATAACACTACCAATTGTCTGTCCTGTCATTTTCCTGGGAGTTGCAGTCTCTCCACAAACACAGAAAGATGGATAGGGGCAGGAATATTCTGTTTGCCTCACGAGGTAGTACCTTCACAGTAGAGATATGGTTGACCAGAGTTCTAGTTAGTATAGATCCTGGGACTCTGAGCCATGGACTATAGTATAGAATTGCATAATCTCACCCATCTTACTTTTATGAAACAAATTTTTTGCTGGTTTCTTAGTCTGGTCTCATTAGCCCAGATACTGTCCTTTGTTTTTTGGGTTTTTTTTTTGTTTGTTTATTTGTTTTTATCTTTTGCTGTATGTATTCTAATCATTTTCTATGGATTTATACTATTTTCATGTAAAGTTGGGAGATACTTTATCAGGGTCTAAAGGCCAGATATATTTTAAACCAGAAATTGCTAATCAATTATTCAGCATTGCATATTTACAGATGGATAAAAAAGAGTTTGACAGGATTGGTTCAAATTAATCATCACTCCTGTAGAAAACATCTCAAAGCTCTATTATTGGTTAATAGTTTCATCATCTATTTAGAATGATAGAACACCACACACACAAAAAGCTACCTTGATCAATAACTAAAAAAATAGTGTTTCCTTTCAAGTACTCTTACAGCAAAAATCTAGCTTAGAAAATCCACTTACTACAGTTGTTTCAAGTGGTATGGATATCTTATTTTTCTAACATCAAGTATATAATTGAAGCTAATTTGCTTAACTCATGAAGACTGTAATAAGTTTTAAAGTTTAACATTATAATATTAATAAGCAATTTATAAATTTATACTTTACCTTGACAACTTAAAAATAGTACTGGGTACATTAAAAATATGCCCCTCCACAAACATAAGGGTTTAGTTAATCAAAAACCTACCATTTTCCATATGCCTCATCCTCACCGTATCATCTGCTAAATCCAAGTTGGCATCCTCATCAGAAGGGAATAGACTCCTTCAGTACCTTCCTCGTGCTTTGTGTTGGTAGCCAAACGCTCTTTTGCCTTGCCTAAATTGTCAAGTCCATCTGCCAGTAGTCTCTCCAACTCATTATGCCATCTGCCAGGCATTGACCTATCACTCCCCTTGGTCTGGATGCCACATTGTATGTGTCTGGCATCTCCAAATATTCCCTACTGTCTCACATTCTTCCAGAATTTGGAGAAATGACTCAACCTGACATTTCAAATCTAACTAGAGCTGGAGCAAAAAAGAAAAACTGATATTTTACCCTGTGAATCATTCCAGACTATTCAATGCAATAAGTATGCTCTCAAAATAGCAGTGGAGTTTTTCACTATAGAATAAAATGGTTGGGATTTTTTTTCTGGGGAATACTGACTGAAGGAAAGGCAAATGCTCATTTATATTCAATGACTTTTCTGAGTAAACATGAGAGAAATTTTGAAAGAGATATACATTTGAAAGCTTTAAGTTAAAATTTAGCCTTCTAAATACAGTGTTAACATTACTGGGAGACATCACAGAGAAGAAAAGCCAGCACAGGTTTTGCAGTATGTGGACAATGACAGAATCTCAGCTCTCTTTTACTTGTTCTAGAAGACCTTGGACAATGTTTTTAGCCTTCTGGAATTTTAGTTTATTCATCTGTAAAATGGGGATAAAACCCTAGGAATTTACTAAAGTCCTGTACCCTGATGCATTATGTTCATTTTAATACACTTAAAAATCACTCAGTTACTACTTGGTTGGTTTGTAGGGAGACTCAACACTGAAAGAGTTACTGCCCTTATGTAGGAGTTACTGCCCTTAAACTAGCTCATGGAGTGTTGTTTGGAAGTTTTGAGAAAAGAGCCCCTATAGTAAAAATATGCTTCCCTGCATTTTTCGTATTGAGTTCTGACATTTCAATGGAGGTTAGGCACTAGTATACGATGATAACCCACCAACACCATAAAACTCTCCACATATTCACAGAAGCCTGTTTTTGTGGACATTGTTATCTCTAGGTCAATTTAAAATTTGCACTATTTCGTTTCTAATGGGTGGAGGATAAAATAACCACTAAATTGAATGAGAGATCATTGACAGCTATATCAAAGACAACAGAAAATCTTCATATCAACACACACACATACACACAGTTCTAATGGAAAAACATTCCAGGGTATTGTTTTGAAATACTCATTTATTAAAAAATTGCACTCATTCTTTAAATATCATGAAAGCAATTCAGTCAAGCTGTTACAAGCAAGCTGTCATCCTGTTATTCCAACATTCACTGAACAAAAATGATAAGATAAGCATAAACCACTTATTAATATAAAAAAACATTGGGATGAAAAAGAAGTATATAATTTTGCTTTTATATTGCAGCAGAGGGCAATAATCCTGATGTGTGGAATGGCAAGTATGGTGTTTTTATAAAATCGTTAGGTGAATGATGACATATTTTCAATTAGCAATAATCGCGCCTCGGATAAACCTCATTGGCTACGATACTGCCGCTGCGCAAAGCTGATGACATATTTTAATAAATAGCATACAAAACACTCTCCAGCACAAGTGAAATGAATATACATGTCTAAGACCTACACAAAGACATATATATATGTATATATAGATACACATGGATAGAATACAATACTATTTTGTTTAAGAATTTTATTTTTTTATTTTTTAAGTGAAGAAAATCTTCAATGTAATATATTCAGATTACAAAAGTAGTTTTAAACTTAAAATGACCAACAGCAACTAATAACTCTCACTGACTTAGGTCCTGTCTACTGCAGCCAGAACTTTCAAAGACACTATCAGGGGCGTCAAACTCATTTTCACTGGAGGCCACATCAGCCTCACGGTTGCCTTCAAAGGGCCGAATGTAATTTCAACTCCTTAACAGTTAAGGAGTAGTTACATTTATATAGTCCTAAAATTATTTTGACCCTTTGAAGGCAACCATGAGGCTGATGTGGCCCCCTGTGAAAATGAGTTTGACACCCCTGCACCACATTGAAGATAATTCCTAGAAAAATAGACAACATTAGCTTATGAGTACCAGAGATAGAACAACAAAA
Source organism: Micronycteris hirsuta (assembly GCA_004026765.1). NCBI lineage: Eukaryota > Metazoa > Chordata > Mammalia > Chiroptera > Phyllostomidae > Micronycteris > Micronycteris hirsuta. The sequence goes on along the minus strand of PVJI01007737.1, from coordinate 46,479 downwards.
AATAGTAAAAATTTGCGGGCAGTATTAGACAGGGCCTAGCCTACCTGCTATAATATCTACATGTAGTTAATCCCTCTTCTATACCTCCTTACATAATACCTGGAAGTTTTGCTATATCTCTTGAAAATATTAAACACCATTATTAACTAGTTAAATCATATTGCTTGCTTAAAATGTCCTAGTTCAGATCTATTGCACTAAAGGGGTGAAAATATTTTTTAGATGAAACTTTTTTGAAGGAAGAAAGAGTATTGATTAAAAATTTCTTTTTTTTTTAAAGATTTTATTTATTTTCAGAGAGAGGAGAAGGGAGGGAGAAAGAGCAATATATGGTTGCCTGTCACATGGCCCTCATTGGGGGCCTGGCCTGCAACCCAGGCATGTGCCCCCACTGGGAATGGAACCGGAACCCTCTGGTTCCCAGCCCGTGCTCAATCCACTGAGCTACACCAGCCGGGCTGATTAAAACTTTCTTTAACAAGGCTTTTGTCTTTCTTAATTACTTTGTAATGCAGAAAGACATATACATGGATATGAATATTATTATATATACCTACATTTAATCTCCCCAGAATGCCCTATTTCTAATGTTCAGTTACTTTATAACCAATCTGTAGTTTTTCATTTAACAAATAAAACAAAAGTATTTAGCACTGACTGAATGCTGGGCACTAGGCTTGTTGCTGGTAATACAAGAGAGAACAGAATGCCCATGGTTCCTGTTCTCATGGAGCTTGTGGAATTACTGTGTCCACATTAAAATTCAAAGAGAAGACAAAATGTGGTTTAGTGTAACTTTAAGGAAAATTTACATTAGGGTTTTCTGAATAATCAACCCTAGCGTACAGGGCTAACTGGTTTGTAATTGGCTACACGTTTAATAACATTCTCTAAGCCTTCGTTGAGTTATCATGCTTGACTATTTTTATCTAGCCTGTCTCTTTTCACAAACAGAGCCAATATGAATACACAGATGTGACTTTATAAATAAAGCCCTATGGGTTTATATTTGTATCTGTCATTCTCAATGTCGACAAAGAACCATATAAAATATATTTGAGTAGGTAGCTGTCTTTGTACCTATCACTCAATACAAATGCAGATGTCACCCCCATTTTAATGTTGTATTTCCTAGAATCTCAAGGGTGGGAGGTGCTTTGAAGTGTTCTGATTCCCTAATACAGAGTTGTATTCATTTTCCATAAAATTTCAAAGGCCTTTTTAATCTACTTTTACAATATCTTACTACCTCATACTTCATAGTATATATGTATTCTGAAACTTCAGGTTAATTATTGGTTTACTGAAATTGCATTTACTGTTAGCATTTTGTATTTCAAGATAAGGAAACATACTAAGAAGCATAGAGAATACTGCATTTAAATTTAACCCAATTAACAATCTTCTAGACAGAGTGAATTTTTAATCTTTCACAGATACTCAAGATTGAGATCATGTTTTAGATAAGTATAAATAATCACAGAATTAGTCTATAAAAGATTGTCTCCAACTACATAGCGTAGATTCTTTATTCACTGAATGGTTGTTCAATTCTCTATTATAAATTATGTAGTATGATATATAGATTTATGAGAATAGATTGAAGTCTTTTATTTATAATTTAAGCATCCTTAATTTTTAATGTAAACAATTGTGAAACTGATTAAACATTTATTTAATTAAATTATAATACAATTACTTCACAATTACCTTAAAAGGTAGATAAAATGGATATAGAAAATATGACTAGTAATTTTTAGTATGTCTAGACATGAGGTAATATAAAAGATATTATCATGATATATTGATTTAAAAAGCAAGATAAAACAGTATGTAAAGTCTAATTAATATATAACTGTATTTATTCACATAGAAATATATTTCACTGTAAATGGACTGAGATATAAACAATGTTTGTCTTTGAATTATAGGAATATGGCTGCTTTTTGTTTTCTTCCTTACACATTTCTGTGTTTTCCAAATATTATAATGTGGTCATGTATTACTTTATAACTATAAAACATGTGAAGCCCTGGCCGGTGTAGCTTGATTGGTTGGAGTGTTGTCCCATGCACCAAAAGGTCACAGGTTCAATTCCTGGTCAGGGCACATATGTAGCCTTTGGGTTTGATCCCCAGTTGGGGTGCATATGGGAAGCAACTGATTAATATTTCTCTCTACATATAAAATTGATAAATGTATCCTCAGGCAAGGATTAAAAAACATCAAACATGATTTGTAAAAAGGTAATAAAATTTTATGTAGATTTTATGATTCCTCTTAAAAGTGATTATAAAGTCTTGGTGCTTTGGATGATAAGCTGTAGTTATCAAAAAAATCCATTTATGTTGACCAACTTAATTGTCCACAAACCCAAAATGAAAGAGACTTTGGCATATTCAGAATTAAAGTCCAGATCGCCATATCTATAATGCTTCTAGTCAAGTAACAAGACTGTGTTTATGGGACACTCTATAAACAAAACATTCCATTAAATGTTCATGTCCAAATATAATAGGCTACCAGATGAGACAAAACCTGCAAGAAGCGCTCTATAAATTAGAGAGTGTTACACAATTGTTAGTTGTTATTAATTATTTTGACATGTCAGTGTTCATTAAATGTCAGCCAAAATTTATTTGAACAAAGACACACTTGTAGAAGAGCATTCTCTTGTGGAGTAGCTTTGTACAGTCTTTTTTTATGTTTTACTTCACTCTACATTCATGTGGTTAGAAGTTTCTCATCCCAATTTTAAGAACTTCTTCAAAAAGCTTAGAAATTGATGGAATGATAGAGGGAACAGACAAGATAGAGACCTCACTTCATGTAAGTCAGAGTTTATTACTTCGTCAGCACTATGGCGTTTGCTACTTTGTTTTAAATTACTGAAATACAGCATTAGCCTTAGGACATGAATACTTGCAAAAGAGTCTTTAAAACTATACAATATGGTATGTATGCATCCACAAAAATAGTCCTCCATGATGCTATGGGCTTCAAAACCAGGATGAGATCAAGTTAGGAAACAAGATTAACAATCAGCTATCCTCCTATTAAGTGATCCTTAGATAAATATTTTGCTGCCTAAGAAGCCAATAATAACTTTTAAAAGAGTCGTAAACATTTGTGTTGAGGCATCAGGAGCCTCGTCCCAACCGTGTTAATGAAGCATAACTTCCATATAAGTAAAAAGATAATAATTAATAATTAGAAAAGTAAAGTTCATTCCAGCATATTTAGAGAAATGAAAAACACCAAATTTATGTATAAATATAAATTTATATGTATATTCTCCCAACCCCACAGGTAAACATTACTTCCATGTTGTAGAAGTCAGCTTTTACTAGACATCTGCCTCTTTGTTGCTTTGCAGTTTTGCATTGTCTATGGAACTATAATTTATATATAGTAAAATGCATACTTCCTGAAGAAATTTTACCTATCTGTACATATTTTTGTAACAATTACCTAGATCAACATTACATTTTCACCACCCTTAAAGATGCTGCTTTTCTGGCAACACCTTTCCCAGTAAATACTCCTTTAATATTAACAACTCTTCTGATCTCTCCTACCATAATTAGCCTGGTTTGATCCAGAGCCTCATATATGTGAATCGTACAACATACACTCTTTTGTGCCTGGCTTCATTTTTGGTTTGACATACTGTATTTTTTTTTATTCATTCATGATTTTCCATATGCCAGTAGTTTGTACTTTTTATTGCTGGATAGTATTCCATTTTGTGAATATTCCACAATTTGTTTATCTATTCCAGCTTGATGGATATTTGGTTTATTTTTTGTGTTTCTTGTTTGGCCTGTTATCATGAAGGTTGCTAAGCATACCTGTACAAATCTGTCCTTGGACACATGCATTCATTTACATTTTTCTTTAGTATGTACCTGGTAATAAATTTCTGGGTCATGAAGTAGACATATTTTTAATTTATGAGATTGTCAAATAACTTTCCGAAGTGACTCTATAACTATTTCACATGCCCAATAGCAATAAATTAGAGTTCTTTCTATATTTTTAATTGGCTTAGTAAAGATTTTAGCAAAATTATTAATGGAAGCATTGCTTAAATATCCAATGTTTAATTCTTTATTCACATATTTACCTATGAGATATCCTATCATAAATAAGGAAGAATAGGTTAATTCATAAGGCTGCAAGCGTCTTTGTAGTTGACAGTTTTTTACAAGTACCCACTTTTCTGAACTCCTATATCATTTTCTCTGTACCTTCCTGAAGGTACTTAACACCTTCAACTCTATGCAGAATTTATGAAATCCAGACTAAGTTTCTGAACATATCTGCCTACTGCCATCACAGTGGATGGGGCCACATGGGAGAAATGATCTCTCAGCAAATCCTTAGGAATGCAGAACTGGCTTCAGAAGGATAGAGGAAATGGGATAAATGTAAACAACTGCGAGAGTGCCTGCTGGCAGGACACAGCCCGTACAGTACACAGGCAGCGGAGCCAATCTGCAAAGGGCAAGGAGATTATGGCAGCTGTTGCCCAGAAACAAGAGAGGTTTTGTCAGCAGCAGTATTAATATCATAAGATGGGCGATAATAATGCTGTTAAACCTTCCATTACTGAAGGCTTCCAATATGCTTATCTAGTTTAATCTTCAAATTAATGTTATGAAGCAGCTACTGCTATTACCCCATTTTAGATGTGGAGAAATGGAGGCTCATAAATGTTAGATAAATTACCCAAGGTCAAACCACTAGTAAGTGTTGGAGCTAGGACTGGAATGCAGGCTATGTCTCCAGAGCCAGTGTTCTCAGCTTGATATAATATTTTCTCATGGAGATAGCTGTGCTGGATTAATGTGCCTTAGAATTCCAATTTAGAGAGACATACAAACTAGAGTGAAATAAGGTTATAATGAGTTACCTAGAGAGAGACAACTGTGAAAATGACAATAATAATGTGTAAAATGAATGTATAAATAAGTGCTGATTATGTAGAGCAAGCTGTATAAATCGATAGCAGAGGAATACAGTATATATGATTTGTGCTAATTAAGGAAGAATCCCTGCAATAGAATATTTTTAAAATCAAGTCTCTAATAGAAATCAAGTATAGATATAACCAGGGAGAAAAGTCACTGAGCAATTAAGTGTTAGCCTATGGAGGCAGATATGCAGAAGTAAGAAAGTTTTGTTAAGAATGAGGACGTTAGTTTTCTTGGCTGGAGAGAGAAAATCATGTTAGAGAATATCTAAAAATAAAGTTGGTGAATTGGAGCATAATGAGATAGGAAAGTGAGAGCCAATGCAGACCACAGATACGTGATAATACAAATCTTACAAAAACTAGTGGTAAGAAACTGCAGGCTTTTGAATAGGGAAATGGCATCGTCAAAATGGTTTTAAAGTAAGATGATTACTGTTTTACTGAGCAGCAGAGTTTTAGAAAAGCAGAGGACAAGTAAACCAGCTACTCTTACTTTGGATAAAATTAAGTCTAAGGTTTTAATGTGCTTTAAATTCACCTGTCAATGTATTTCCTGTTGCAAAATATATCTTGATCACAAAATGATTTAATAAATCCCAAAGGTTTTAAATGGCTACTATATAGGTAAAAGTCTAAGCATGTGAAAAGACAATATTCTCTTTATTATCATTCTATAGTTGATATATTTACCCAACTCAGAAAGACAAATTTAACTATCATTTAAAATTGCAATTTAAGAGATTTTAAATATTTTTGGAAGTTAATTTATGTTATGGAATGACATTTCCTTTTATAAAATGTAAAGATGTCTTCTAAGGAGGATGCAGATTAAAAGATCAGATGAATGATGCTATGCTAAATAAAATATAATTAAATTATATTATATGGTATTTGTCTTTTACCACCTGGCTTATGTCACTGAGCATAATGCTCTCCAGATCCATCCATGCTGTTGTGAAGGGTAGGGGTTCCTTCTTTTTCTGCTGCATAGAATTCCACTGTGTAAATGTACCACAGTTTTTGGATCCCCTCATTTACTGATGGGCACTTAGTTGCTTCCAGCATTTGGCTATTGTAAATTGTGCTGTTGTGAACATTGGGGTGCATAGGTTCTTTTGGACTGGTGTTTTAGCATTTTTAGGGTATATTCCTAGCAGTGGAATTGCTGGGTCAAAAGGCAGTTCCATTTTTAGCTTTCTGAGGAAATTCCATACTGTTTTCCACAGTGGCTGCACCAGCCTGCATTCCCACCAACAGTGCACTAGGGTTCTCTTTTCTCCACAGCCTTGCCAGCACATGTTGTTTGTTGATTTGGTTATGATGGCCATTCCGACTGGTGTGAAGTGGTATCTCCTATAGGTGGAACCTAATAAACAAAACAAACAAGCAAGGGAAATAGAACCACAGATATTGAAATTAAGAGCAAACTGACAGTAACCAGATGTAAGGTGGGAAGGGATAATGGAGGAAAAAGTGGGAAGGGTCATCAAGGAACATGTATAAAGGACCCATAGACAAAGCCAAAGGGGGGCAGGATAGAGGGTGGGAGGTAGGGATGGGTGGGGTGGGGAAAGTGGTGGGGGGCAAATGGAGACTACTGTACTTGAACAACGATAAATAAATAAATAAATAAATATTGGTAACCTGGAAATACAATAAAATTTTTTCTAAAGAAAACCGGTTACAGTTATGATATTGTTTGGATTAATTACTTAATTAAACAAAAGCCACTTTTATTTCAATAGCAAGATAATTAGGGTAGCTAATGTAATGGCAAAGAACAGTTTTCATTTGGAAATTGGTTGTGTATTGGAAAATGCTCACCTAAAGTCATGGATAACTTCACCAGTGGAAACAAGTGGACAGTAAAAATCACAGTGCGGTGCCAATTACATTTAGTTCTACAGATCTCTTTTTTTATTCTTCTAAATGTTTCATTACAAATGGAAAGTTTTTTTTCAACTGCTGCTTTCATTTGTGCTTAGAAAGCATTCAGTTACCACACTAAAGGAAAAATAAGAAGCAGCCCAGATTGTTCTATAGATATCTTAAGTCTTCCATTTATAAGCCTAAAGAGGAATGGAGTAGTGTAGCAGCTTGATTAGATAGGCAATAAGAGCCAGGTAATGCTACACAGAAAAGTATACAGGGGTGGGAAAAAGTAGGTTTACAGTTGTAAGCATGTGGAATAGAGTTTATTATTGTATTATTATTTATTGATTATTGTCTTATTTTTCATATGAACAACCATATACCCACTTTTGCCCACACCTGTATATCATACCATTTATTGTGTAGGTGACATGTAGAAAATAGAAACTGGTACAAAACTACTACTCTTGTTCTCTCAATTTTACCTTATATTTTCTTTTAATATAGTTGTTTTTTTCAAAAGTGCTCATCAGTTAAACTTTGCAGAACTTTGTTTTCAAGAATTTAATAGCAAGGAAACTCTTGCCTCTCTGACCAAACGTTCTCTGACTTTACCCCTTGTTCTTTATATTAAATGATGCTCTGGTTTTTTCATTCATTTATTCAGCATACATCTACTGAGTAGTTACAATTTGCAAGCATTATGCTAAGTGTTGCGATTATAAATATGACTAAGACCCAAGGCTATTTTCCAACATTATTTTCTTTTCTCTCTCTTCTTTGTCAATATAGCTCTGAACTTTCTTCCAAATTCCAGTCTGGTATTTCCAATTTCCTTATTGATATCTTTCTGGATGTCTTGACAGCACAAGTTATACATATCCAAAACCAAATTCGTCATCTATTCCATCATAATGTTTACTCCATATTAGACATTGAATTAATTTCTATTTTTTCCTCAACCTTCTCACCTGTTTTATATATTCAATTAGGTCTCCACTGATAATATTGGGTTGGCCAAAAAGTTTATTTTGTTTTTTCCATACTATAGCTCTAGTTGTGCTTAGCCATCTTTAACTTCATTTGAAACAATTTTGTTGGATTGTACTGTGACAGCTGTCATATCAGCGTGAATTTTAAAAAACTTTGCAAAAGTGGTAAATTTTTGTGCAGCCATTTTAATATTGAAGATGGAAGGAAACATGCGACTTTTTTGGCGTATTATGCTTTATTATTTAAAGAAAGTGAAATGCAAAAAGAGATTTATGCAGTGTGTGGAGAAGGTGCTGTGACTGATCGAACATTTCAAAAGTGGTACTATTGACTTTTTAGGCAAACAATTCTTTGCAGTGGGCCTGTCTTATGCATTGGAAGATGTTTAGCAGCACCCAGCCTCCACCCACTAGAAGCCAATAGCAGGAGATAGCCGACATACTCAAAATATCCAAATCAGTAGTTATTGGTGATAATGAAAAATGTGTCTTTTATTTTACAGAAAAAACTAAACTAACTTTTTGGCCAACCCAATATAACCCATACTTCAAGCACATTCAAAATCACTGATGGTGAAAAACAGATGCCCAGACCAGTAAAAGAGAGCTGAGAGCCCAGAAATAAACCCACACATATACAGGCAAGTATTTTTTGAGAACAGGTCAGGAATGTACAACACAGAAAGAAAAGTCCTTTTAATGAATGTTGCCGGGAAAACTGGACAGTCATATGCAAAGGAATGAAATTAGACCACTTTCTTACACTATACACAAAATTAATACAAATGGCCTAAAGATTTGCACATAAGATCTGAAAAAATAAAATACATAGAAGAAAACATAGGCACTAAACTATGGACACTGGTCTGAGATATTTTTGTGGCTTTGACTCCAAAGTCAAAGGAAACAAAAGAAAATATATATGAATAAGACCACATCAAACTACAAAGCTTCTGCACAGCAAAGAAGCCATCAATGAAAGAAAAAAGCAACCAATCAAATAGGAGGAGATACTTGCAAATATACTTCCATAAAAGGCTAATATCATATATATTCATATATATAATCTCATACAACTCAACAACCAAAAAAACAAGTAATCCAGTTAAAAAATGGGCAGAGGCATTATGGGAAATAGTATGGAGGGTCTTCAAAAAATTAAAAATGGAACTGCCGTATGACCCAGCAATTCCACTTATAGGTACATATCCAAAGAAACCTAAAATACTAATTAGAAAAAAATATATACGCCCCTGTGTTCATTGTGGTGTTATTTACAATAGCCAAGAAATGGAAGCAGCCCAAGTGCACATCAATATACAAGTGGGTAAAAAGTGGTGGTACATGTATAAAATGGAATGCTACTAGGCCATAAACAATGAAATCTTACCATGTGCAACAGCATGGATGGACCTAGAGGGGATTGGGCTCAGTGAAATACGTCATTCAGTAAAAGACAAGTACCACATGATATCACTTATATATGGAATCTAAGAAATAAAATGAATGAATAAACATAATTGAAACAGATCCATAGACACAGAGAGCAGACTGGTGGTTGCCAGAGAGGATGGGCTTTGGGGAATGCGTGAGAGAGTTGAAGGGATAAGAAGTAAAAATTGGTAATTACAGAATAGTCTCAGGGGTGTAAAATACAGCATAGGGAATAGAGTCAATAATGTTGAGAATACTATGTATAGTGATGAGTGGGTGCTGGAAATATCAGGGGGAACACTTTGTAAAGTATATGATTGTCTAATCACTATGCTGTACACTTAAAACTAATACAAAATAATACTGAAAATAAAATAAAATAACAAGAAAAAAAATGGTCAGATGACCTCAACAGACGCTTTTCTCAAGAAGACATATATATATAAATGGCCAACAGGCATATTAAAAATGTTCAACCTCAGTAGCTGTTAGGGAGATGCAAATCAAAACTACAATGAGATACCATTTCACACCTGTTAGAATGGCTATTAACAAAAAGACAAGAAATGACAACTGTTGGAGAGGATGCAGGAAAAACGGGAACCCTCACGCTCTGCTGGCAGGAATGTCACTTGGCACCACCACTATGGAAAACAGTATAAAAGTTTCTCAAAAACTTAAGAATAAGACTACCATATGACCCAGCAATCCCTGTTCTGGGTATTGACCCAAAATATTTGAAAACACTGACTCATAAGAATACATGTACCCCTATAGTCATTATAGCATTATTTACCATATTCAAGACATGAAAAAAACCCAAGTGTCCTTCAAGGGATGACTGGATAAAGAAGATGTGGCCCATACATACAATAGAATAACAGCCAAAAAAGATGAAATCTTGCTATTTGCAACAACATCACTGGATCTCGAGAGTATCATGCTAAATAAGTCAGTGAAATAAGTCAGACAGAAAAGGAAAAAATGCATGATTTCACACATACGTAGGATATAAAATAAAAAGCAACAAACAAACAAAAACAAGCTCATAGATACAGGCAACAGAATGGTGGTTGCCAGAGGGGAAAGGGTGTGGGCAGGGCTAAGTGGGTAAAGGAAGTCAAATATATGGTAGTGGAAGAGAACTGGACTTTAGGTGGTGAGCACCCAGAGTATACAGATGTCTAATTACAATGTTGTGAACCTGGAATTTATATAATGTTATTGACTAATGTTACCTCAATAAACTCAATTTTTAAAAGATCATTGATGGGGACTTCCACTTCTGTCCATGATTTCCTCTGTAAGTTAATGATGTAAAAATTAGGAAAAATATATGAAATAGATGTTTTTCTATATTGGAATGTCAAAAACCACAGAATGGGAACTCTCGCTTCAAGCAAGATGGAAAAACAGAGAACAAATTTACCTTCCCTCTTAAAACAACTAAAATTCTGGTCAAAATATAGGAAACATTTCCTAGACATCATACATTAGCCAACACAGGACGATTCCTGAGAGGTGGGAAATAAATGAGGTGAGCCCTACAACTGCACCCAGCCTATCTCCTGGAGGGAAGTTCCATGATGCAATGCAGTGGGCAGAAGCAGGAAGGAGCCTGACAAACTCTTTGCGTTGAAGAAATGAGTCGCGAGACCAAGGAGGTGAAAAAGGCTAGAGTTCACAGGATAGAGTAATTGAGAGGTGAGTGTTGCTTTGAGAGATCCACAGATCTGCAGAGGGTTCCTCTTGAGTCTTGAGCCAACTACTGATCAGTGGCTGCATATGCAAGAAAGAATACAGACTTCTTGTCAGAAATAATGTAAGCCAGAAAGACAATAAAACAATGTCTAAACTGTTGAAAGGATAAACTGTCAACTTAGATATCTACATACAGGGAAATATTCTTCAAAAACAGGAGTAAAATAGCCCGGCTGGTGTGGCTCAGTGGATTGAGCGCGGGCTGGGAACCAGAGGGTCCCGGTTCGATTCCCAGTCGGGGCACATGCCTGGGTTGTGGGCCAGGTCCCCGGTGAGGGCCATGTGAGAGGCAACCATACATTGCTCTTTCTCCCTCCCTTCTCCTCTCTCTGAAAAATAAATAAAATCTTTAACATAAAGCTTTAACTCCATCTAAGTTTCCAAAGAGTACATACATTTAAAAAAAAAAAAACAGGAGTAAAATAAATACTTATTCAGAAGAACAAAACTAGAGAGAATTCTAATGGACCTACATAATAAGAAATGCTAAATAAAGTTATTTAGAGTGAAGACAATGATACTAAATGAAAATTTGATTCTATGCAAATAATAAAGAATGATACGAATGTTAAATGTGTGGGCAAATATAAAGAATATTTTATTTTTACAAAATTTTAAACACAGTGGCAATTTAAAGCAAAAATAAGAGCACTGTATTGTGTTTAAAATATGTAGCAGTGCCTTTTAAAATAACAATAACACAAAAGATGTATAAATAGAAATATATTATTATAAAGTTCTGTTGTTCTTAAATTATATATGAAGTACCATATTAATTGAAGAAAAATTATTTTTAAATTTATTGTTGTTCAATTACAGTTGTCTGCATTTTCTCCCCCCCTCCCCCCTACCCCAGCCAAATCCACCTCCCTCCCTTTCTTCCACCCTCCCGCTTGGTTTTGAAGAAAAATTATGATGAGTTAGAGATGCATATCACAACCCCAAAACAAACACTTTAAATGAAACAAAGTGAAATGGCTATTAAGAAAAGAGTGGATATAAAATGGAATATTCAAAAATGATAATTTCCCTCAGTAAATGAAGGAAATGATGGAAATTAATGAACAAATAAAATATGGGACAAATAGAAACACAGAAAATAATAGATTTAAAGCTAAAGTAAAAAATGACTAAACATAAAATTTCTAAACACCTAAGTTAAAAGGCAGAAACTATAAAATGTTAAAAAGTAAGATCTAACTTTGTGCTGTATAGACAAAACTAATTTATTTATTTATTTTACAACATTGTGCAACTATCACCACCATCTAATTCCAGGACATTTTCATCACCCCAAATAGAAACTTCTAAATGCCAGCAGTGATCTTCATTTCCTTCCCCATTACTCCCTCATATAATGTATGTCTTTGGTGTATGTTTCTTTTACTAACTAGAGAAAACTTTAAATATAAAGATTGAATATTGGCTAGAAGTGAAAATGATAGAATAAGATATACTATGGAAACCTTAATCATAATGCATTTCGATTGGCTATATTAATGTCAGACAGAGTAAACTTCATGACAAATGAGTATCACCAGAGATTATAAGGGACATTTTATGAGAACAGAGGTTTTGTTCTTTAAGACCTAATAGTCCTAAATGTGATGTATTTAATAACAGACATTCACAATACATAACAGAAAATGACAGAAAGGAAAGAAAAAATAAACAAATCCTCACTTACAGTTAGATTCTTTCACACTGCTTTCCAGGTAATGAGAAAAACAGAAATCATTAAGGATATAGGTGGTATAAGAACACCCAAATTAAACAACTTGACCTTTTCATATGTCTTATTTGTAGAAGTGTCTATTCAGGTCCTCCAGTGGATTGAGCACCAACCTGCAAACCAAAGAGATGTTGGTTCGATTCCCAGTCAGGGCACATGCCTGGGATTTGGGCCAGGTCTCCAGTGGGGGGAATGTAACAGGCAACCACACATTGATGTTTCTCTCCCTCTCTTTCTCCCTCCCTTCCCCTTTCTCTGAAAATAAAGAAATAAAATATCAAAAAAAAAAAAAGAAAAAAAAAAAAAGAATGGCCCTGGCTGACATGGCTCAGTGGACTGAGTGCAGGCCTGTGAACCAAAGCATCACAGATTCGATTCCCAGTCAGGGCACGTGCCTGGGTTGTGGCCCAGGTCTCCTATGTGGGGCACACAAGAGGCAACCACACATTGATGTTTCTCGCCTTCTCTTTCTCCCTCCCCCTCTCTCTAAAAATAAATGAATAAAATAAAAAAACCAGAAGAATGTCTGAGATGGTTGATTTAAGATGCCTCCTTATGCATGTGTGAAATAAAGCAAAATAAACCTAAAATAGAAGGAAAGAATCAAGATAAGAAAACCATGACAGAGAACATAAATAAACAATAGAGGAAACAAAAAGGCTGTTTTTATAAAAAGAAAAACAATGAAAGGTCAATTAAATTGATAAGCCTCTAGTTAAGGATGTCAAACTCATTTTCACCGGGGGCCACATCAGCCTTGTGGTTGCCTTCAAAGGGCTGAAATAATTTTAGGACTGTATGAATGTAATGACTTCTTAACTGTGAAGGAGTTGAAATTACATTCAGCCCTTTGAAGGCAACCATGAGGCTGATATGGTGCCCAGTGAAAATGAGTTTCACACCCCTGCTCTAGATCAAATGGATTTAGAAATAGAGAGGGAACAATGATGAATATCAGGAATGGAAAAGAGAAAATTACTGGAGATCCAACAGATATTAAAAGAATAAGGGAATATTATAATAAACATTATATTTATAACCAATATTTTTTTATTTTTTAAAATTTTTATTATTTTTAATTGTTCAAGTACATTACAGATTCCATTTATTTAATGGATATATTTCTATTTTCTATGTATTCTTTATAATGAATAAATTTGATAACTTTGAGGAAATAGACAAATTCCTTGAAATCTAAAAATGACCAAATAATACATAGAAAATAGAAATATATCCATTAAATAAATGGAATCTGTAATGAAATACATTCTCACAAAGAAAACTTTAAGTCAAAATTGCGGTTTCAACAGTGAATTCCATCAACTCTTAAGGAAGAAATAAAATCAAACCTCTACAAACTCTTTCAGAAATATAAGAGGAAGGAATGCATCCCAGCTACTTTCATGAGGACAGAGTTAAACTTACCAAAAGTTTAAAAAACATAAACACATTAGAAAAAAGTATAGACAAATATTTCTTATGAATATAAGCAGAAAAATTCTAAGAAAATATTAGCAAATCAAATATAGCATTGTATAAAAAATATAATATATTGTGACTAAGTGTACATCTGAAGAATGCATGTCTGGTTTAACATTTGAAAATCAGTCAATGGACCTCATGTGAGTAACAGAATGAAAGAAAAATACATGACCATTTCAGTAAGTGCAGAAAGGACATGTCAAAATTCAACACCCACTCAGCCATTCAGCATAGAAACTCTAACACAATTAGGAATAGCAGGAAACTTCCTGAGCTTAAGAAATGACACCCACAAAAATCCTACATTTAACATATTTAATAGAAGGACTGAATTATTTTCCCTAGAAATTGGAAACCAGCTAAAATGCCAGCTCCCATAAATTCAATTTATCTTAATACTGGAAGATCTACATGTGCATTAAGGCAAGAAAAAGAATTTAAAAGCATGGAAATTGTAATTAATTATACTAAACTATATTTGGTTTTCCATAAAAGTGCCAAGGCATAAAGGACACCTGGACAAAGCCAAAGGGGGCAGGATTGAGGGTGGGAGGCAGGGATGGCTGGGGTGGGGGAGTGATGGGAGGAAAATGAAGGCAACTGTACTTGAACAACAAGAAAAAAAGGAAGCGTGGTAAGCAGGCTTTTGGCCCTTGTGATCTTTGTCTCTTCATGTTATGCCTAGGTATGTTATGACTGTCTGTGTTATATTTCATGGCAAAGGGACTTTGCAGATGAAATTAAAGTTATAGACCATAAATAGGAAAATCATCCTGGATAATCCACATGGACCCAAGGTAAACATATGGGATCTTAAAAGCAGAAGGCAGAAATGTCAGTCAGATGTGACAAAAGAGGAGGCAGGAACCATTCAAAGTGTGAGTGGTACTTAAGCAACCATTTTTGACATTGGCTGCAGAAAAAGGGGGGCACAGGAATGCGGGAGGCCTCTAGCAGTTCGTAACAATCCTCAGCTGGTAACTAGCAAGAAAATGGAGACCTCATTCTTACAGCCACAAACTGAGTTCTGCCAATAACCTGAATGAGCAAGGAAATGGATTCCCCTTAGAGCCTCCAGAAGGAAAAAGTCCCGCCCCTTAATTTTATGCCAGTAAGACCCATGTCATACTTCTATAGTACAGACAGGAAGATAATAAATTTGTGTTGTTTCAAGCTCCTAAAATGTGTGGGAACTTACTACAGCAGCAACATAAAACTAATACAGGAAACTAGTATTTTCAACAAATGGTGCTGGAGCAATTGAATATCCTTATGTAAAAATATAAACCTCAACTTTTACTTCATGCCATGAGTGGAAGTTAACATAAAGTTAATCCCAAACCTAAAGATAGAAGATAAAGCTAATATTTACGTAAAAACATAACATACTGTCATAAAATACTATATTTCTAAACTAGAAGTAGCCAAATATTTCTCATATAGGACATAGAAGACCAAAATTATAAAAGGAAAAAACTGATAAATTGAATTTCATTAAAATAAAAATTCTGCTCTTTTAAAAACACTAGTAAAATGAAAAAAAATATATACTGGGAGAAAATATGTTCCGGATCCTGCCCGCAGAAATCTGTATCCTGAGGCTGGCGTGTTTATGAATCCACACGGAGTTTATAAATGACTAGAAGAACCAGGACTATGCGATCCCCCTCTGATCAACAGAGAGAGGCCTCGAGCTATGCCCCATGGGCTTTTATTGTCGTTTTTAGGCACATTACATCAGAATGGTCTTCATTAACTATGCATAGATTGTAGATTTACATTAGGTGGTAGAGGCCCAGGAAGGCTCATCAAAAGGAGAGATATGCAAATGGAAAGACAACAGGTTTCTGGTGGAACTCCAAAGGATTAGCAATACAGGTCTAAGGAAGCTAGGCATGCATTAGCATAAGTTCTTTTGATCCAGGGTGAGAGAGGTTTTAGCATGAGCAAGCTTTAATTCTAAGAAATAGACTATCTTGATTCCCCACAGGAAATTCTGCTGTCACACACGTGGGGCCTGCTTCCACTAGAGCTTTCTGCCCATGTTCCACTAGAGCTTTCTCTTAGACGTGAAACATTAGGGCTACATTTCCCACGGTGAGAGACATGGACTTTCCTTTAAAAATATTTCTAGAACATGTATCTAACCAAGGGCTCATATCTAGATCATATAAAGAACTCCTACAAAGCAATAATGAAATAACAAATAATCCAATAATTCAATATAACTAGCAAAACTGTAAATGTCTCACAAATGAAGACGTAAAACTTATTAATAAGCACACAAATAGATGCTCAACATTATTAATCCCAAGGGAAATAAAAATTAAGATTCTAATGAGATTCCCCTATACACCCAGTAAAATAGCTAAAATTAGCAAGACTGGCAATACCACGAGTTTGCCAAGCTGTGGCGCAAATGGAACACTCATGTACTACTTGTCTGAATCTAACACAGTACACACACTCTGAAGATCATCCTCGCAGTTTCTTATGAATTTAACATATATTTACTATAACCCAGTTTCCACACCCAAGAAAAACAAAAATGTATATATGTTTATACAAAGACTTGTACACAAATTTTCATAAAAAAACTTTATTTATAGTAGACAACATTCAGAAAATATCCAAATGTCCCTAAACAGGTAACTGGATACTCAAATTGTGAGAATACACACACACACACACACACACACACACACACACACATACATAATGGAATAGTATTTAACAATAAAAAGAATAAATGGTATTGGGAAAATTGGGCAGGTACATGCAAAGAAATGAAACTAGACCACCAGCTTACAATGTACCTAAGAATAAACTCAAAATGGATAAAAGACTTAAATGTAAGTGGTGAAACCATAAAAATCCTAGAAGAAAACATAGGCAGTAAAATCTCAGATATCTCTTGTTGCAACATTTTTGCTGATATATCTCCTAGGGTAAGGGAAATGAAGGAAAAAATAAACAAATGGGACTTCATCAAACTAAAAGACCTCTGCACAGCAAAAGAAACCATTAACAAAGTGGAAAGGGAACCCACTGTACTGGAGAAAATACCTGCTATTGATACATCTGATAAGAGGTTAATTTCCAAAATATATAAAGAACTTACACAACTCAACCCCAGGAAACAAACAATCCAATTAAAACTTCGGTAAAAGACCTGAATAGATATTTCTCCAAAGAGGACATACAGATGGCCAATAGACATATGAAAAAATGCTCAGCATCACTAATCATCAGAGAGATGCAAATTAAAACTACAATGAGACATTACCTCACACTTGCCAGAATGGTCATCATCAGTAAATCAACAAACAACAAGTGGTGGCGAAGATGTAGAGAAAAGGGAACCCTAGTGCACTGTTGGTGGGAATGCAGACTAATGTAGCCACTGTTGGAAACAGTATGGAGTTTCCTCAAAAAATTAAAAATGGATCTGCCTTTTAACCCAGCAATCCCACTTCTGGAAATGTATCCTAAGAATTCTGAAACATCAACTTGAAAGAATATATGGACCCCTATGTTAATTGCAATGTTATTTACAATAGCCAAGATCTGGAAACAGCCCAAGTAACTAGTAGATGAGTGGATAAAAAAGCTGTGGTACATTTACACAATGAACTACTACCGGCTGTAAAAAGGAAGGGAATCTTACCTTTTGTGACAGCATGGATGGACCTAGAGAGTATTATGCTGTGAAAAAAAAGTCAGAAAAAGGCAAATACCATATGATCTTGCTTATATGTGTAATCTAATGAACAAAATAAACTGATGAACAAAATAGAAACAGAGGCATGGATACATGGAACAGACTGACAGCTGTCAGAAGGGAAGGGCCAGGGAATGAAAGAAGGTGAAGGGATTAGTCAAGCAGCATATATGCATAACCCATAGGCAAAACAACACGTGGTGATGGTCAGAGGGAATGGGTAGCAGGGACTGGGGAGGGCAAAAGAGGGAAAATAGTGACATCTGCAATCGTGTCAATAGTAAAAAAGGTAAAAAAAAGGAATCTATACTGATTTGAATGACAGTTTGACTTGATCTTAAATATATTATTTTGAATGAGGGAGGCCAGTCAGAAAAGTGTACATAAAATATTATTTTGTTAATAGCCATTTCTAGAATGGCCAAAATAATATATAGTGACAGTAAATAGATTAGAGGTTGCCTTTGTTCAGTAGAAGAGTTGGAATTTAAGTGCACAGCAGTGTGAGACTTTTAGGGTGTTGTGTATGTTTTTGTTCTGATTGCGGTGGTGGTTATGTGGTTTTAATGCATTTTCAAAACCCCTCAGACTATAGTTTTAAAATGGGTTCATTTTATGCATAAATTGTGACTCCATAAATGTGATTTAAAATATTACTTGCATGGGAAAACAAAGAGCAGTAACAGTGGCAGACCCTTAAATGCTACTCTGAAGCTTAGCAAATTCTAAGTATCTCATTTTGGCATTCAAGTCACTGCCCGATTTGGTCCAAATGCACATTTCCACACTTCTTTCTGCCACTGAGCTGCATACACCAAAAGTGACTTCGAAGTTTCTAGAAAAACATAATTCTCTGTTATCCTGATATTTTCTATTATCTTTCCTTTTTAAGACTTTTTTTTACATCCAAGCCTTTTGCTTAACTGCATTTTTACTTCCACAAGCTGCATGATCCACTTAAATGTCTACTTCTTTATGACCCTTTTCCTGAATTCTCCCTTTATTTGTACTTTTCTTGATCTGTCCCAAGCTTTCCATTTTGTATTATTTGCTTATGTAAATCTTATTGCATCTACAATACAGATTTTACTCTAGGTCACAGCACCTTGTCCATTTTATTGCATATGATAGTCCCTATATAAATAATGAATGCATGGACAAATGAATGAACGAATAAATATATGGATATGAAAAAGCATAAGAGGCAAAAATGGGGACAAAACTGTTCATCAAGTCAACAAAAATTTGTAGTTAAATATAATTTTTTCTCCTATTGTCACAATTTGCAAGATGTAGCTAAACAATCAAGTCAAGCAGCCATGAACATATAAAGCACCAACCGATGATGGTCAGAACACAAAAGAACATATTTCAAGTAATGAGCAAATCCCCTAGAAAATATGGTGGTACACTGATAACTATTGAACTTGGAAAATTAATTGGTATTTTAAATATCCAACTTCTTTATCTAGTTCATGCTGAAATGAGAACCATTGCATGGCACTCACATACTGTTATATTTCAGTCATTCTGTACTTTTCAGAATTAAATACTATTACGATGCCTTCCCTCTTTTCTCTCACCCCCACCTTTTTACAAATCATTATGTTTGGAAGGTCTTTGACATTCTCAATAAGCCTTTCTGCAACGCTGAATTTTGAAACTATTTTATTGTTGCCATTGATAAAGTATCTTCCCTATTTCATTAAAAATTAAATGAAGACCTATGGGATCGAAAGAAAATGGATTTCCTTTTTTTCTCTTTGCTCTTGAGAATGATTTATGAAGTACAAATACATTTATAAACTGAAATACCATACCCTAGGGAAAATAAGCTGGAATTTATTCCATTGTTAGTGGTTTGCATTACAAAATGGTCTCTACCAAATTTACATGGTGAATTTAAGTCATACTTAACCATATAATGTCATCCCAGATGATGATGAGAAATGGAAAAAGCAAACTTCCATTTGTCATCCAGAACAAAAACCTTAGAGTAGTTTAGAATCATGTGTTTATGTTACGTGGCTGAATCTAAAATTATATCACCACAACTGGGTTCAGTTCATTAAAGGGTATTTATTCAGAGGAACAACATACTTCCTGCTGTATTTTCATATGACTTGAGCTATTTATCCAACTTATGTTTCCACAGAAAAGAACAGCATCATAGAATTCAAGTTGGTTTTTAATCTTTATTTATTGTACCAATGAGCAAAAACACAGCCTGGATTTTTTTTTTTTAAATGTCAATTGTATATGTGTTAAGTTTCTGGTCATCCTGACTTTGAATTTCCCACTGAATAAAACTTCATGATGCCCTAAATATTGTAGAAGGGTAGGCAAACCTTTTCACTTCATCCAGAAGTAATTCAGCAATAATCTAAAATAGCTAGTGCAACTGTGACTGTGATTACGAAAACTTTAGAGAAAACCTTTAACAAAAGCAGGGACCATCTAACAAAGTGGTACGATTATCAACATGACCAGCCAAGAGGAAAACCACATTTGAATAGTGGTGAATTTTTTTTAAACCTACACTCAAACAGAGAGAATCTTTTCATGTTTTTCTTTAGACCTGATATGTATATGTAATACACTTACTGCATACACACATCTTTTGTCTTTTTCTCAATTAAAATTAAAATAATTGTCTTAAAGAAAAAGGCCTTTGATTTTTCCACCCACCTTCTATTCTATGCCACTTTTCATGGTCACTCTGCAGATTAAAATCCTTCTTTGGTTTGTCATAGCCTAAAGTAACGTTTACTTGGGGCAATTCCAGTTTATACCTGCAGCCCTGGTGTTATCGTTAGTAGTTCCTCGTTCAGTCTCAGAAGTGTTCTAGTTTAGATGATATATTATATAGTCAGCCTATCCATAAGATGGAATCACTAACACAATTCATGAGTTTCTTTATAGTTTGGCTCCAAGCTGTACTTCTTAACTCTCTCTCTCTCTCCTACTTGTATCTTATCCTTCATACACATGAAACTATTTACTCTACCCTGAAAACCCAATGCATTACTATACCTTTATATTCTTGCCCAAACTGTTCTTCCTGCCTGAATTGTACTTCCCCTGTTTTTTTTTCCAAGAATGATTTCTATTCATTCTTAGTAATACAAATGTCAGGTCCTCTGGGATAATTTAGCTAATTACCCTGGGCTAAGAATACCATAGCAGTTTCAACCTGTTTTGTTACAGATGGACTGTTAAACCATACTTCAGTTCAGTGAGGAAGTGCCTAGAGCAGTATTAGCAAAGGAGTTCTGCCATAGGCAAGGGCATAGAATGTGGTAAATGAGTCTGTTATTTGACTGTTTCTGCCCTAAGCAGTGTCTGAGGCCCCCTGCTCTGTGGTTTGGGGCATTGAATTTATTTATATCCTTTATGTCATTGTGCTAGGCAGAATTTTGTAGCTAGATTCTTTCACTTAGCATAATTTTTCCAAGGTCCATCCATGTCGTAGCACGCGTTATACTGTATTTGTATTTAATGTTGGATAATATACTACTATGTGAATATAACATAATTAGTTTACCCATTTTTCAGTTGATGGACATTTGGGTTGCTTTTTTACCTTATGGCTATTATGAACATTCTTACACCCATATTCCGTGGATCCAAACTTTGATTCTACAACTGTGAGCCAATAAGAGCAGCACGGCCTAATGTGATTTTCTGCAGTGATGGAGATAGTGTGTGTCAACCATGGCCAAAGTGGTAGCTGCTGGCCAGATATGCATAGTTAGCACTTGAAATATGGGTAGTTTGAGAAACTATGATGATGTTTTAATTTTATTTCAATTTTAAATTAATTTTTAGTTTGTT
Organism: Micronycteris hirsuta; assembly: GCA_004026765.1. NCBI lineage: Eukaryota > Metazoa > Chordata > Mammalia > Chiroptera > Phyllostomidae > Micronycteris > Micronycteris hirsuta. The sequence continues at coordinate 24,673 of PVJI01007737.1, read as the reverse complement.
ATCCACGTGTTGCTAGTGGCTACCATATCAGGCAGCACAGAAGACGACCTGGGTTAAGGAAGATAAATAGTGACAGTAAAATATGGCTTGGTAAAGAATGAGGCTGTAGACAGGGAGACAAGACAGGAAATGGTTTAAAAATTTCACTTTGAGATTGAGGGTTAGAACTAAGTCAATAATAGTAGTGATGATACCCTCAGGAGAGAGATCCAAGAAGACATCTTAGATTAGACACAAATAGGTTGATGTTCTAGGGGTAATAAAGTGGGAGGAGGACTTAAGCTCTGCTATATGTTTAGGTCTCACCTTAACTTGTGTACATATGTTTAAGCTTGTCTGTTAACTTTTAGCGACTCCTATGGGAAGGAACTCCTGTATGTTCATAAAAACATATGTCTAAATTCTGTCAATATTCAGTTAGTTAAAACTGGAACTCGTTGACACAAACAGTGTACTCACTGCAAATTTGCACATGTTAACTGTTACCATCATAATTTTAATGGCTGCTGTTCCTACTTTTTATTTAATTAGAATTTTCTATATTTATTTTTACATAAAAATATACTTGACATACAATGCTTATGCTATTACTATATTGAAGAAATAACCAAGGGAAATCATGTGACTTCACCAGGTGGATTTGTAATCTACAAAAGTCACCCTATCACTAATATCCAAAGATGGACATTCTTTTGTTATATAATTGCAAAGCATAGCAGAAACTTGGGGAGGAATTATATAGTAGCAACTGTAAATACAGTATTGAATTCACAGTGCATATTTATTTTTCTAGGTCCTATCATTCTGTTATTTGATCGTTAATGAAAAGAAAATTGGGAAACAGAGTGTGTTCATTTTGACAGTGACGGCTCCAATGATTAGTAAAAATGTAGTCAACAAGACACGTTTTATGGAAAAGCAATAAAGTACACAATTGTCCCTTTCCTCATCTCGACCATGTTTTTCTCAGATTGTCGTTTGGCTGTAGAATATACTTATACCACACTGATAAAAACTGGTGTAGCTGTAAGGCATGTGTTCCCTTTGTACCTGTTGAATGACTGTGAGATCAAAGTTCTTTGAATATATTTTCAGAAGAGTGACATGTATCATTTCATGAACTCAAAACTTTTAATCCTCATTCTATTTCTCAATTAGCTATATGACATAAATAAAAACATTCACTCTGGTTTAATTTTCATCATCTATAAAACCATCTGGTTGCTAGTAAACAAGGATATTTAAATTAAAAAAACTAGTAACATGTCATATTTTATCAATCAGGTTGGCAAAAATTAAAATAAAAAATATGAAGTGTTGTGAGCATGTGAGGCAAAAGCAAATTTTATGTATTTCCTATGAGTGTAAAAATTGACATAGCTGGTATTAGTGTTCTATTGTTGCCGTATTAATCACCACAATCTGAAAAGCTTAAAACAACCCCTATTTATTACCTCACACAGAAGTAGGTTAGCGGTCCTGACACATCATAACAGGTTATCTGTTCAGAGACTTACAAGAATGAAATCAAGATCTTGGACTTCTCTGTTCTCGTCTGGAAATTATGGGACAAATCTGCTTCCAATCTTGTTTGTATCATTGGCAAAATTCAGGCCCTTGTAGCTGAGGCACTGATATTCCCATGTTCTTGCCACTTCTAGAAGCCACTCTCAAATCTTATTTATCTTACTTCTCCATCTTTGATGCCAGCCACAAAGAATGTCTCATGCTTCAACTTTTTCTTTTCAGGAAGAGCTCACTCCCTTTTAAGAGTTCAACTGATTAAGTGAGGCTCATCCCAGATAACCACACATTGATGTGTCTTTCCCTCTCTCTCTCTCTTCCTCTCTCTAAAAATAAATAAATAAATCTTTTTTAAAAAAAATTGTGTATTTAGTCTTACATGTTTAAACTTCAGTCACTTTCAAAGTACTCTCCATTTGATGCAATGCACCTATAGAGACTTTTTTCCACCCCTCAAAACAGTTTTTGAACTCGTTGACTATGATGTCTTTTAGTGCCTCTGCCATTTTTTGTTTCACCTCTTCCCCATTGCTAATATATCTCCCTTTGAGGACTTTTTCATCTGAGGAAACAACAAAATGTTGCTCAGGGTGATATTGGGTGAATAGGGAGGGTGGGGCACCGGGGTCATGCTGTTTTGGGTCAAAAACTGCTGAAAACAGAACAGTGTGGGCAGGTGCACTCATAAATCACCCATCATCAAATGGGCAAATTTGTTGAAAGAGTCTTCAAAAGAATTCACTGAAGCTGAACTCAGCCTCTCACAACAACACCAGCTGGTACACTGATACAGATGGGCTCCTAGAACACTCACCTAATGGGCAAAGCCTGTACTACAAGAGGTCTGTCTTCCAAAAGATAATTCTGGGTTTTTGGAGGGTCCCCCCTCATATAGTGTTCAGTATGGGCTTCCACTTCATCCATTAGCTTATTTAGTCCAGTCTAGATGGTAGAAACATGAGTTTGTGTTACATTTCATCTATGTTCTGTTATTTTAAAAATTGAATGCCAGAAACCACATTTAAAATTACCACTATAAAAATACTTGCCCGGCTGGTGTAGCTCAGTGGATTGAGTGTGGGCTGGGAACCAAAGGGTCCCGGTTCGATTCCCAGTTGGGGCACATGCCTGGGTTGCAAGTCAGGTCCCTGGTGAGGGCCACGTGAGAGGCAACCATACATTGCTCTTTCTCCCTCCCTTCTCCTCTCTCTAAAAATAAATCAATAAAATCTTTAAAAAAAATACTTGATCCTTAAAAATGAGAATTGTACTATATGATCTTTAATAGTCTTTATAGACCTACACAGTTTTATCTTTCATTAATCCTACCCGAGGCCATATATTTGTAGGTGCATATTACTCATGAGATGGGGAAATTATCATACGTATTTACCAATTTCTTTTTCTCTGTATGAAGAGACCTTAAGAAAAGCTTAATGGGTAGTATAGATTCTGAAATGAGTCACTTCCCCCACCTGGTTGCCCATAGACACTGCTTAATGCACAGTATACACTTTGTGCCTTGATGTTTGACATTCCCAATGCCAGAACTAATTGCTATTATCTGAATAGCACTCAAAATATTGAGGTAAAAGGAAGGCTTGGTGATTACATAGCTTTGAAGTTTTGAGATTTTTTTTGAAGTTTCGAGATTTTAAAAATGTTTATTCTTAAAGAATGGTAGTGCCATTACTCAATACTCAGCCCAACAAATTGGGAAAAAATACAACAACAATAAAAGATCCTGTGGGTGACTGCAGTGCTCTGCCATTACTTTGACTTGTGTTTTTCATTTTGAGGCTGTGTGAGTCACCCACGGAGAGTTATAAAGTAAAACAAAGAAGATTCAAGATTTTAATAAGACATTACCTTGAGCTCCTTACATTGAAGATAGTTTATCTCTGTCTGGATGCAAGTGTTTATATATGTGAACACTCATATCAAAGATAGAGACCCCAATAAACAGGCATAGTAATAAAATCCCTTTGCAGGTGAAGATGAAATACTGGCTACTACAAGGATCATTATTCTATTGAGAACTTGAAGGTCAAATATATGTTTCTATCAAATGTGCCTTCTCAGCAGGAGGTTGTGATCCTATTACGATGTCTCTGCTCCTTTACTTATGGAAGTTGCTTTTTAAAAACAAATGAATTTAATCCATGATCACAGTCTTTTATCTTACGCTATAGTGAATATTTATTTGTTTTTCCACAGCACTATTATATTCTCAGGTTACCAAATTCAAAACAGCTAGATGGGTTGAGTGAGGGGAATTATTACTGCTATTCAATTGGTGGTTTTGTCCACATTCGAATAAATCACTGATTTGAGTGCTTCTTTCTCAGTGAATTGACTTATCTATTTATAGCTACATCAACCAGCTATTATGGTATCTGTCAATATTATAACTGATTACTGGATAAAACCTAGTGAAGAGCAAGATAAGTGAGCTAATTTAGTCATTACATCTTGTTTTGCTTTATATTCCCAAAGCTAAATATCTATGATATTTAATTGAAGGCTCATGCATTGATCATAACCCTTTGTAAATGAGAGTGTCTAGATTTCAGAAGTGGTCTTTATAACAATAAAAATACATTTGGAGCAAATATGCTCCCATGTGTTAATATTGCTCAGGTCATACTATCAGGGATAAAAGAAGACTTCATAAATTGTTTCTTCCCTCTCTTTGGCTATAGACTCAATATACCTTTTAAAAGTCCTGAGTGATTCTTTTTCTCCTTGCTCCCTATAAATAATTAAACTAAGCCCCACTTTTTCAGAGGTTAGATTAATATAATGTAGTACTGGCCTTCTTATCAGAGATGGGAATGGGTTTGTGTTATAGAAATGACTGAGGATGTGTCTTGGTCTATACCAAAGCTAAAACTCACCTCCCACTATAACTATGGTTGGGAATATGGAAGTAGAGGTTAATGGACATGTAGGTGTCAAGAAAAACTAAAATTATGTTCATATAATAAGCAGAGATGTTTTGAGAAAAAATGAGTATGCAAAAAATTGGAAGTCTCCAGTATTATAGGTTCTTTAAAGTAGCTTCTGGCTATGAATTTTATATAAATATATATCATGATTATTAGTATATATTATTATATCATTCATTACTACAAAGATATATATCAGAAAAGGTTAAAGAACAACATGGATTCTTGAACTTGGCAAGGTTCTGGTTCATATCTTCTCTTTGTTTTGCATGTGAGTCAGGAACACTTCTGCCGCTATTCTGCAGACACCATGAGTCAGTGCCTATGTAATTCTCACACTTCTCATCCAAAACTGAGGAGTCTGAGGAGATGAGAAGAATGAAATAGAAAACCACAATTCTGTCAGGTGTTAGTGAGACAGAAGGTTACACAATCAATTTTGAGACACACTGAATTATTTATCCTTTCTTGGAGAATATGCACTTGGTCACTATTGCAACAGTCCTGGCAAAATGCCTCCATGAACTTCCATGTTACATAGAAATGAATTTTCTCATATTTAGCTTATTTTAGCTTCTTGCTTCATTGAGCACCATTGATCCTTGACTTTTCCTCCTTAGCACTTCAACCAGGCCTTTAAAAATATGTCTTCATTGTTTCTTTCCCTTATGTTACTAAAGAAATGCATGCTAATATAGACTGTTTGAACATTATGTAAATATGTAAACTATGAATAAATTCTCTTATTACACAATCTCTTAGAAACACAGTTAACCTCTTCATGTATATTCTTCTATATACTGTATGCTTCTTCCTCTCATCTTCCTCTTTCTATTTTTAAACAAAAAATTAGAATTACCATGCATTTCTAGTTTACAATTTGCTAATTTTGCCTAACATGACCAAAGTGAAAAATATTGATCCATATCCATACATGAAGAACCAGTTCCAGAACTTTAACAACTGTATATAGTGTTCCATTATTTGGAGAAGGACCAAGATCCTACATACACAGTCCTCCAAAACTGTGCTTGCCACTTTAGAAATTGACTTCATCTCTGTCAGTTATGGAAATATGCCACAGTATAGCTTGGGACCTTTGGGTTAGATTATCTATGAAGACTGGCTCCCATCAAAATGGCAGCATTCTCATAGTTGTATCTTATGCTTCTGATGACTCTGCTCAGCTTGGTTAAAGTGTTCCTATCTATTTTCTTTATTTTTCTTATATCTCTTTAGGAAAAAAAAACCACTATGGAGTGTCTACTATATCCTAAGAAGAACTTAAAATGGGTCACAGCATTAAGAGCTCCTGGCTGGTCCCACAGGATCTCTTTGAAACTATCTATACCTATTCTCTCTCTTTTTTTAAAGATTTTATTTATTTATTTTTAGAGAGGGGAAGGGAGGGAGAAAGAAACGGAGAGAAACATCACTGTTCAGTTGCCTCCTATACACCCCTTACTGGGGACCTGGCCCGCAACCCAGGCATGTGCCCTGACCGGGAATGAACCAGCAATCCTTTGGTCTGCAGGCTGGCACTCACTGAGCCATACCAGCCAGAGTGATACTATCTATCTTCTGTTTCCCAGAACATTGTGAAAGTACCTGATCTGATAATGGCATCCTTTCTTATTTATAACACTAACATGGAGTTATTTAATTTAAATATTCTTTATTGTCACTTCTATAAGATTCTTAGAAGGAGATGTCTGTCATTTTGAACCAGAAGTTCCACTGATTTTTTAAAACTGATTATTTTTGCATATATAGCATGGCCATATGCTATACATGGTTATACAACATATATCCATAAAGGGATGATTTTGTGGATCATCTTTAATCTGGATTATGGCAGTAACCTACTGATTCTCTTCCTCTGTTCCACCTCCCCAACTAAACTCTACAGTATATTATCTACACAGCATCCAGGGTTCCTTCTAAAACATAAATCTGTACAAAACCCTCCCTGGTTTTTCAACTCATTCAGAGTAAAGTCCCAGGTTCTTACCACTGCTTGCATATCTTGGCATGCTGCTGTCCCCTATTACTTCTCTGACTCTACTCCTTCATTCACACACTCCGCTCCAAGCACACTGGTCTCCTTTCTGCTCCTCTAACACTTCAGGCATGGTTCCACCTCAGATCTCTGTACTTGCTTTCTCATCTCCTGGAAATCCTATTCTCTTATATAGCTGCATAGCTCACTCCATCACCTCTTTAAATCTCAGCTCAAATGTGAATTTATTCACCACTCCTTACCTAATAACTTTATTTAAAATTGCATCTGCCTAGAATTCCTATGTCCTATTCTCTTTTGGAATAAAATAGAAAAGCTAGAAATATATGTATACAATTAGTTAATTTATTATTTTTTATTGTTCAATTACACTTGTCCCAAATTTTTCTTTGTTGCTCTTCCCATGCATTTAATACATGATAAATGAGCCAAGAATATACAACAGGGAAAGGACAGCCTCTTAAATATATGGGGTTTGGAAAACTGGACAGATACATGTAGAAAATAAAACTGGACCATTATCTTATACCATACATAAAAATCAATTCAAAATGCATTAAAGATACTATATCAAATGAAAAGGCTTCTGCACAGCCAAAAAATAAAAATAAAAAATAAAAAAAAACCCAGAAAGCCAGCCTATGGAATGAGAGAAAATATTTGAAAATCTATATATCTAATAAGGGGTTAGTAACCAAAAATACATAAAGAACTGATGTACCTCAATAGAAAAAAAATAATAAAAAAGATCCTATTAAAAAATACACAGAGAATCTGAACAGCTATTTTCCCAGAGACATACAGATGACCAACTGGTACATGAAAAGATGCTCGACTTCACTGAATATCAGGTAAATGCAAATCCAAACCACACTGAGATATCTCCTCATCTTAGAATAAGTTATAATACGTATTATCAAAAAGATAAGCAGTAACAAGTGTTGGCAAGGATGAGAAGAAAATGGAACACTTGTACACTGTTGGTGGGATTGTAAATTGGTGTTCTAAGGAGTTTCCTCAAAAAATGAACAGCCATATAATCCAGAAATTCCATTTCTGGTAATTTATCCAAAAAATGATAATACTAACTTGAAAAGTTATTTGTGACCCCATGTTCATCCCAGCATTATTTAAAATAGCCATGGCATGGAAGCAACCTAAGTGTCTATTGGTGGATGAATGAATAATGAAATGTGGCCTATATACACAAAAGAAATATTTGCCAATGATACCTCAGACAAGGGTTTGATCTCCAAAATATATAAAGAACTCATACGACTCCACGCCAGGAAGACAAAAAACCCAATTAAAAAATGGGCAAAAGACTTGAACAGACACTTCTCCAAAGAGGACATACAGAGGGTCCAGAGACATATGAAAAGATGCTCAGCATCATTAGCCATCAGAGAGATGCAAATTAAAACCACAGTGAGATACCACCTCACACCAGTCAGAATGACCATCATAAACAAAGCAACAGATAACTGTTGGAGGGGATGTGGAGAAAAGGGAACCCTACTGCACTGTTGGTGGGAATGCAGACTGGTGAAGCCACTGTGGAAAACAGTATGGAATTTCCTCAGAAAACTAAAAATGGAGCTGCCTTTTGACCCAGCAGTTCCACTACTGGGATTATACCCTAAGAGCCCTGAAAAACCAATTCAAAAGAACCTATGCACTCCAATGTTCATAGCAGCAGAATTTACAACAGCCAATTGCTGGAAACAACCTAAGTGCCCATCTACAAATGAGTGGATCAAGAAACTATGGTACATTTACACAATGGAATTCTACGCAGCAGAGAGGAAGAAGGAGCTTATACCCTTTGCAACAGCATGGATGGAACTGGAGAGCATTATGCTAAGCGAAATAAGCTAGGTGGTGAGGGACAAATGCCATATGATCTCACCTTTACCTGGAACATAATCAACAAAAGAAAAAAGCAAGAAAAGCATAACCAGAGACACTGAAATTAAGAACAATCTAACAATAGCCAGAGGAGAGGAGGGAGGGGACTATGGGGAGAAGGGTTTTCAGGAACCACTATGGAGGACACATGGACAGAACCAAGGGGGAGGGTGGAAGCAGGGGATAGAGGTGGGTTTGGAGGGGGTGGGGCAGGGGAGGGGAGAGGATGCAGACAGCTGTAACTGAACAATAAAGTAGTTTTTTTAAAAAAGGAAAAAAATAAAATAGCCACGGCATGGAAGCAACCTAAGTGTCTATTGATGGATGAATGAATAATGAAATGTGGTCTCTATACACAAAAGAAATATTATTCAGTCATAAAAATGAAGGAAATCCTGTCATTTGTAACAACATGAATGGACCTGAGGGTATTGTGCTAAATTAAACAAATACCATATGATCTCACTGGTATGTGGAATGTAAGGAATAGACTAAATGAACAAAGAAAATAGAAACATACTCATAGATATGGAGAACAGACTGACATTTATCAGAAAGTAGGGGGTTATGGGCCTGGGTGAAAAAGGTGAAGGGATAAAGAAGTACACATTGGCAGTTATAGAACAGTCACAGAAATGTAGATTATAGCACAAGGAATATGATCATGATAACTCTGTATGGGGTCAAGTGGGTACCTGAAACATCAGGGAGACCACTTTGTAAAGTACATGATTTTATAACCACATTTTTCGTGCATCTGAAATTAATACAGAATAATATTGAATGTAAATTGTGATTGAGAAAGTAAAAACAATTTAAAGATGCAATTCCATGAAACCGACAGCTACTTTGGGAAAAATGTCTAGCTTCATAGGTCAAATTATTTTGTTAACCTAGGTATTTGAGTTCAGAAACTGTGTTGAAAAGGATTGCTTTGATTTAATATATAAATCTATTGTACATTTTTTAAAATAAAGATTTTTAGAAGTTGTAGAAAAATGAAATTTAAAAAGATTGTGCGATTACATAGCTCAGGGTTAAGATTGTATTTTGCTCACCATTGAAGCCCACTGCTTAGCAAAGAGCTGTTATATAGTATTTGATTAATCAGTCAGTAAATGTACTGTCTAGTGGGTGAACAGCCAAGTATACAGACAATGACAATGAAGTATGCGATTGCCTGACCAAAAAAAAAATGTGGTCTTTATAAACAAGTGAAATATTATCCAGCCATAAAAAGAGGGAAATCCTGCCATTTGTGACAACATAGGTGGACCTTGAGGGCATTCTGCTCAATGAAATAAGTCATGCAGAGAAAGACAAATAGATTATTTCACTTATTTGTGGAAAATTTTTAAAAACCCAAAAACTCATAGATACAGAGAAAAGATTGGTGGGGGAGGGAGTGCAAAATGGGTGAAGTGGGTCAAGAGGTACAAACTTCCAGCATGGTGACTACTTTAGTAAATAATACTGTAGTGCATATTTGAAAGTTGTTAAGAGAGTAAACCTTAAAAGTTCTCATCATAAGACTAAAATCTGTAACTATGTGTGGTAATGGATGTTAACTAAACAGATTATGGTGATAATCTCATGATATATACACATACCGAATCATTATGTTGTACACCTGAAACTGATATGTTATAGATCAATTATAGCTCATAAAAATAATAAAATAAATTTCACCTCCCCTGGAATTCTTATTCCATATTCTCTTTTACCCTGATTTACGGTATTTACTAGTATCAACAACCATTTGATATACTATATATTAAATAGTTTATATGTTTATTCTCTTTCATTTTCAAGGGACCACAATCTTTATTAGAATATAACTTGCTTATTTTGTTCACCATCATATCTCTAGCTCCTGTATTGGTACACACACACCAGTGCATGCTATATGGTAAGCATTCGAGAAATACTTGCTGAATGAGTAAATAAGTGAAAATATAAAAGTATTGCCTCTTTATGTACTCATTTTAAAATTTAATATATTCTGAAATTATTTGTTTCTAACAGTTTTCAGTTGTTGTTGTTTTTCTTAAGATTTTATTTTTATTTATTTTTAGAGAGAGGGGAAGGGAAAGAAAGAAACAGCAATGTATGGCTGCCTCTCACATGGCCCTCACAGGGACCTGACCTGCAACCCAGGCATGTGCCCTGACTGGGAATTGAACCGGGACCCTTTGGTTCCCAGCCTGCGCTCAATCCACTGAGCTACACCATCCAGGGCTGTTTTTTATATTTAAATAACTGCTTTCTTTTTTTCCAATATTTATACCTTTTATTTTGTTATTGTTTCTATTTGCTATTTCTAGAATTTTCATGATAACATTAAATACTGGTGGTGATTTTTGTTTTTTAATTTTTTTAAAGATTTTATTTATTTATTTTTAGAGAGGGGGAGGGAAGGAGAGAGGGAGAAGAACATCAATGTATGTGTGCCTCTTGTGCGCTTCCTACTGGGGACCTGGCCTGCAACCCAGGCATATGCCCTAGCCTGGGAATCAAACTAGTGACCCTTCGGTTCACAGACCAGCAGTCTATCCACTGAGCCATACCAGCCAGGACTCGTGGTGACTTTTGGAATCTTTGCTTTATTTCTTACTTTCATAAGAATTCATCTAATGTTGTACCATTAAAGAAGATTCTGATTCAGGTGTGAAACATAACACAACACAGACACACACAAGCACACACATACTCATCATATGAAGAATATATTTCCTCCTACTAAGGATTTTGTCAAAATTGTTGTAGGCTTTTCTTAAATTATTTATTGGGATTTATTAACATGGGCATGTATCTTCACAATTGTCCTGTTAATATGATAGATTGCCTTAATGGATTTCTCCATAGTGATCACTCTGCGTTCAAGAAACTAGCTTTTCTTTGCATTCATATAGTTTCCTTCTCATATGCTGATGGATTATATTCAGTGTTTTAATAGTTTCATTTATCTATACATGTAAAACTGATTTCTTTTCATTTTGTGAAACTTTAATCAGGTTTGTCATGAAAAGTATGCTGACCTCATAAAAGAGTAAACTTTTCTCTTTACTCTCTGAAGCACCTCAAAATTAAATATTTGTTGACAGTGTGAAATAATTTATTAGATGATCAAGCCTAACATGCCTATTATATGTTAATAATTATTTGATTGTATGATTTTTTTGGAGGAAAGGGCAGGTTTAAAGACATTCACAATTTTCGAGGGTTAATAGTCTATTCTGATTTCTTGTTTCTCCCTGGAGTTTAGTTATTTGTATCTTTTCAGTTGGCCTTATTGGGGGTATAAGTTCCAATAAATAATTTAATAATTTTTTCAATCAGATTGTACATTTGCCTGCCTAATAAATCTGGGCCTGGGTCTATTTCTACTTTCTTGTTTCTAATTCTTTGCATTGTGCTTTTGTGATTGGGATGCTGGAGAAAAAAGCATCCTCCAGTGAATATTTCCTTTGTCCTTTGGCAGCCTGGGAAAGTTGGCAGAGACCAGCACCTGTGGCATTGAGGCGGTAACTCAAAACAGGAGCCAGGAGCAGCTGGCAGTGAGGTGATCCTCACCTCTGTGAGGCTGCAGGCAATGTGGGTGCCAGTAGGCTGTTGAGAATTCTGGAGAAATCTCAAACCAGCAGGCTAGTGATCCAAAAATCACTAACTGTGAAGTCCTGCTTTGTGGCTAATGTCTTTTAGTTCTCCAAGGTCTCAGCATTTGACCAATAAAAAAAGCTTAGTTAATGCAAGATCATAGATAAACGTTTGTGGGGGATATTTAAGAGAAAAAAATGTCCTTTGAAACTAAGGTGGAGACTCCAAAATGATTGTAATTTTAGTATTAAAATTTTGTTGTCTTAGGCTGATGAGGTCACAGAATTTGGGTAAAATAAGCCTCTTCTATTTTGTATTTCCCATTTCTTTTTTTTTCCTTTCCATTCATTTTAGGATCCTTAGTAGGCGTTTCTATTGTGCTTGCCCGTAAAAGGAGTTTCCCAGCATTTGATACCACTCACCTTCCCAGCATTCTGGGATGTACAGCAAATTCTTCACTGGGTGTGTTCGCCCGATGTCACATAGGTACCTCAAATTCCACATGTGCTCAGCTGAGGTGCTCACTCTCCACATGTATCCTCTATGCATATGTTCCCTAGATTCATTTGTCACCATTATTCATTTACATTCAAGCCAGAGCCTTAGAGCCCACCTAAACTCTTGGCTTTCTTCACTCTTCACATGAAATACCAAATACTGTTTATATTTTATTTTTCCCTCATTTTTGTAGACTGCATCCCTCTCTACATGTTTACCTCAGATATGCTAGTTCAGACTCTCAACCCCCTCTTGGATTTTCTTCACTGACATCTGATGCCTTGAATATAAATGAATCCAGGGTGCAATAAACCAGGAAAGCCTACTAAGTCTGCCTAAGTATCTAAGGAATGCAGTCCTTTGTAATCTATCTCCAGATGTGTAGTCTGTAATATGGTGTTCTCTGCCTTTGGCTTGACAGTATTTTTATTGCTTACCCTAATTTCCTCATATTCTTGATCTTGTTTCAGAACTTACTTGGTGCTTTGACTATAAATGTAATTAACTGAGCCACTGTGGCTTTGAAAGAAAGAATCATGATCAAGTGGGACATCTCATTGACAAAGAGCACAGAATTTGATGGCACACTGTTGGTAATGGTGTGGTGAAGAAGGCATGCAAACATTTTTATGGAAGGTTAAGTTGGTAGGACCTCTTTGGATGTTAATTTGGCAATGGCTATTAAATATAAAATTGACCCAGCAATTCCCTTTCTAGGAATTTATCCTGCATATATACTTACACATGTGCACAAAGATGTATGCACATAATTACCACAGGATAGTTTATAGTAACAGAAAATAAAAACCAATACAAATACTCATCAAAGGTGTAATGAATAAACAAACTATGTTTCAACCATGGGGGATTACTATACAATTAAGATGAATTAGATAAATATGTATAAGAAACAATCTCTAAGATTTTGTGATAAAAAAGGCACAGATATATGGTCATGTGCTATCATTTGTATACCAATTTTATGCACATATCCATATATAATTGTATATGCATAGACTATCTGTAGATAGACATACACACTAATGTACTGCTTGTGATCCATGGGCAGGAGGATCTGGGGTCCCAGGGTTTCAGATTTACTTCTCGCTGTACAACTTTTATAAAGTATGATTGTCTTGGTTATGTGCATGTATTACTTAATTTAAATTAAAATACAAAAACAACACAAACTAAAGAGTAAGTGGGAAGTTTTGATGGCTATAGTTTAAAATATTAAAAATATCTGCATAAAATGGTATAGATTCATGACTTTTCACACAGGAAATAACATACACATATACAAATATGTAGTATATGTGAATAGGTGGTTATAAGCACAACATCTACATTTGTGTTAGTGAAAAAGTTGGTTAAATCATCTTAAGAACACAAGATGACACCTATAGCAAGTATATGTAGATGTTATGTATTCAAGATGTTAATCTTTGAACCCATGTTAGTAGCATAAGTTTGCCTTTCAAAAACAAATGTACACGGTAATGTATGCGTAGCTGAGATTTCGGCTTCAGTTTCTCTCCTGGAAAATGTTGACTTTGATAAATATATTCCTAGAAGGACAATTAAGAAAAAGTAAAATGTATATTTAAGCATTCAAAAACTTAAGCACGGCACTTAATTGCTAATATGCTGAACATGTTTATTTTTTTCTGTAATACATCACAGACTCACTCAAGATAAAAGAATTATTCATGTATACAATAAAAAAAAACCTGTCAGCAACAACTACCTTGTATACAACAGCCAGCCTTTCTCTGTAAAGGGCTGCCTGGAAAAATGTTACCTGACTTTTAAAGAAACGTTTACCCCAAAAAGAACCTCCCTGATTGTCTGGCCACATATAGGCCAGTTTTGATTACCTCTGAAAATCTGTGGCATAAATGCTACCCATGAAAAGCAGGCCATATATAGCAGCTTGATAAAAGAATGAGAGCATGGGGGTATTGATGCTAAACCTTCTACTGAATAATCAAAACTGTGATTAATAGGATGAACAGCATCCTAGGACTTTTAAACTAATAGAACGTATTTTAAAAGTACTTTATGCACCAACAATATACAAACAACAAACACTAAGTTTCCAACACCCAAATAGTGGCAATCTAAAACTTGAAATGCATTTTCTAATTGGAGTGGGGCCGTAAACCTGCCCTGTTATATTATGGGTAGTTCTTCAGACCAGCCCAAAAGATACTTTTGAGCACACACACTCCTGAAATAACATATATCAGAAATGTGTAATAGACCTGAACATACTATTGAAATACTGGTAAAAAGTAAAGTACTGAATTGTAATGAGAACCGTGACTGTACAAGCCCAGAGAAAGAGAATATGTGCATCACTCAAAGAAAGAACACCAAGGATTAGCCAAAATTCTTTGTAAGAGAAGGCAAAAAAAGATGGTGCTATGAAGGAAAATGAGAGGGGACTAGAAGGAAAATCTGGGCACTTGGAGAACACCCTTAGCTCCAGAGGCCTGCGTAGTTCCCGTGCAGGCCTGAAGGGAGAGGCCCCCCAGCCACAAAGAGCTTCATCTCCGGCCAGTTGTAGCAGTGGGTGTAGACCGCGTTGGGGAACTCGTCCTCGCCGCCGAAGTAGTTCACCCACATGTCATTGTGGTTCAGCCAGCCTCTGCCGCAGGTGAGCCTGAGCTTCCTCCCGGTGGGCGCCGGGAAGGACTCCTGGCTGGTCGAGGCCTTCTCCTCCAGGAACTTCTGGGCGCGGGTGTCATAGAAGAGCAGGGAGCCGTGGCCGGTGCCCACTGTGATGATGTGCTGATAGAAGCTCAGCGAGCGCACGCCAGTGCCGCCCTCTCGGGAGCACAGTGGCCGAATGTTCTGCTGGCGCTGGCGCGGATCCAGAAAGGAGACGTGGGACTGGGAGCCCGCTGCGTACAGGGACAACTCTTCACAGTAGGTCAGGCACACGTTCTCTCGGCAGTAGGGCAGCCTGATAGACAGCAGCCTGGACAGGTTGTTCCGGGCTTTCCACAGGTGAAAGTAGCCATCCAGGGACACTGCTCCCAGCTCCTGGTTCTTGCCACTGAAGGCCAGGGCCCGCACCTTTCTGTTGCTGGAGTTGGTGTTGGACCTGGGGATGATCTCCACGTCCGTCGGACAGATGTGGGCATACACCGGGAGCCCCGCGTCATTGTGCCAGGCGATGCTGCCGTTGACCAGGTCAGTATCCATTCTCCACAGAGCCAACGTGCCGTCGCGGGACCCGCTCACAACCGCTGTGTCACTCATCCAGGCAATGGCGAAGATCCAGTCCCTGTGGCCAAGGCGGTCGCCCAGGCACAAGGGGTCCAGGGTAGGCAGCTGGTAGACAGCCAGGCTGTTGGGGTTGTCGCCCCCGGTGGCCAGCAATGTCTTGGAGGGATTCAGCTCGATGGCATGGATGCCGCAGCTCGGCGGGGCCCGGGCCCGCTCAGGTCCCTGGTCCCGCAGGAGCGGGATGCGCGTGATCTGGCCCGACAGCACGTCCGCCACGAAGAGCGTGTTGCACTTGGTGCCGCACACCACCTGCCTGGCGTTCAGCCATTGCGACGCGAACACCTTGTTGAGGGTGCCCAGGGCCAGCTCGCGCTCTCGCAACAGCCCTGGCAGCTTCTGCACGGCGTAGCCGCGCAGCTTGCCCTCGAAGCTTTTGAGCCCCGCGCGGCCCCGCGCGCCCCCCTCGCGGTCCTTCAGGTAGTGCACCAGCGAGCGCTGTGTCGCCGGCCGCTTCTGCCTCTTGGGCTGCAGCGGGCCCTCGCCGTCTGCTGCCAACAAACCCTGAGACGACGAGCTCGCGGCGGCCCCCTCGATGGCGGGCTCTTTCCGCTTCCTACTACCTGTTTGCTGCATGGCCATGGTGGGTGGCGGGCGAGTGACGGTGGTGACGGTGACGTTGGCGGCGCGGCGGCAGTGTGTGGCACCCGGGTTAGCCGTGGCGGCGGTGGGGTCGGTGGCGCCTCCTAGTCAACCGGGAGCGCGGGCTCTCAAGGGCCAGGAGTAGGGGGCGATAGAGGGCGCGGAGCCTGTGGAGTCCCGGGCGCAGCGGCGGAGGCGAAAGAGGCAGAGGCGGGCTAGGGAGGAACGCGGATCGGAGAAAGCAGAGAACGGTGGCGTGGGAGGCGAGGGGGGCTGTGGGGTTCTAGGCGAGCGCGGGAAGTGAGACCGGCTGCAAGGCAGGAGCGCAGTCGGTATGGGACGAGGACCACGCGGGAGGCGTTTAAAGAGGGGGGCGGAGGCAGCGGGAGGAGCCGGATGGGGACCGGGGGTGGGGTGCATGGTAGCACACGCCTGGATGGGAGGGGTCGGAGGGGGGACGGATGACTGGGGATGGAGACTCACCGGGGCCAGTGCTCCAGGATCCCCAGCCGGCTTCATGGGGACACATCCCCCTGATAGCCTACTCTGAGGGTTTCCCTACCCCCTGGACAGCAATCAACCATCCTTCTTAAATTCCCTACTTAAATATAATGCAACGGTTAAATGTGGTCAAGTATGAGGCTAGAAGGAGCCAGGGCAATTGTGTGGCGAAGAAACAAATGTGTACTTGGTGCAATCCTGGGAGACCCTTTGCTCTAAATAGATAGTGAACTTGATGGGTGATGGGGGTGTTTGGCAGACACAGGGAGATCCTCCACCTTAGGTCTGTCCTGTGGCCCCTTTTGGTCTTAGACATTGACCACCTGTTCATAGTAGTTAAATTGGACAGAAGTGACTAAACAAAGTATTTGAATCATGGTCTAATTATCAGGCAGGCAAATAAAGGAAGACATGAATAAGATTATGCCTACAGAGTTCATTGATCTTCTAAATACAAATTTTATAGATTGGAATAGGATTTCAGGTATAAAGGCATCTGTCTTCAGAAATGGAATTATGTAATCATTTTTTATATATTGTATATAGATGTAAAGCAAGGCTGTCCTTAAAAATATTGTGATATCTTGTCTACATTTGTATGTTTTGCCCTTGCATTATTTTTATTATATCCCAGGCTCTGCAATATCTTAACTGGATATAAATACCCAATTATTGTTTCCCCTAACTTTGATACTGACTTACAACTAGCTTCAATGACACCCTAAATGCCAATGCCTCCAAACTGTTTTAAACTCCATCCTAAATCCATATGTCCAGCTTCCTACTTGACATTTTGCATATCAAAATAGAACTTCAAATTCAGCATGTATAAAGTCAGGATTTCGATTGCAACTCCCAGGCACAATCTCTTATTGTTTCCTATCGTAATGAATGGCACCGCCATCCATCGATCTGTGTAAACCAGAGTCCTAAGAAAGATCCTCGATCCTTGACACATAATGCTTATTTTTCTGGTCCAATATCCATCTTCTCACATCTTTCAAATCCATTCAGTTCTCACCATCTGCACTGTTACCAACCTTTTCTATGTCACTGTTTTGTCTTGACAACTGCAATAGCCTCCTAACTAATTTCCCTGTGACTATTCTTGCCCGTCTCCATTCATTCCGCCACACTGCAGCCAGTGATGTTTTCAAAATGCAAATATGGCCATGTCACTGCAATGACTTAAATTAACCAGTATTTTTTTTTTTTTATCTTGGGATAAAGACCAAAACCCTTAACACAGCCTGCAAGGCCCTGAATGATACGACCAACATTCTCCAGCCACATTTCTACCTTCTTATTACTTGTTTTCCTCCGTAAAAACTGGTTCTTTTTAATTTTCTCAATGATATTACATAACATCGTGCCTCAGATCCCTTTTCACATGCTGTTCTCTCTGCCTGGAATGCTTTGCACTTGTGGGTCTTCTCATCTTTTACCCCGAGCCCCACGGATTCTTTGCCTTGTTAACTCCTTATCATTCAGATTTTAAGTAAAGTGTCACTTTCTTAGGGAAACCCTCCTAGAATCCCTTATTAGGTCAGATCTAGTATACATGGAGATCCCTTTCACTATATTTCATGGCATGTACCACAAGTGAAACACGTGGTTATTTCTGTGACTGCTTCATGTCTATATCTAATAAAGGATTGGACAAAAATTCGTTGAGGGCAGAGGCATTATCCACTCTTCTCTCTACTGTATCTCCAGTATCTAGCATGTCAGAAATACTCAATAGTTGTTGTATAATGCTGACTGAAATTTTAGAGATCCTGAATCTCTGTTTAACTGGTACATCAGAACCCAGTCCTTCACCCTGTTTGATCAGCCACCTCTAACTTAATAGATATTGGAGGGAAGACCCTTCATTACCTGACATTTTAGGGTCTTTAAAATAGTTTAGTCTTCCCTGGCTTCTGTGACTCCATGGACTGAGTGCCGGTCTGTGAACTAAAGGGTTGCCGGTTCGATTCCCAGCCAGGGCACATGCCTGGGTTGCAGGCCAGGTCCTTGGTGGGAGGCGTGTGGGAGGCAACCATGCATTGTGTTTCTCTTTCTTCTTCCCTTCCCCTCTCTCTGAAAATAAATAAATAAAATCTTTGAAGAAAGCGTTTACTCTTGCTTCAGTTGTAACTTGCTCTGGATTTAAAGTATAACCTACTCTTATTCTTTTCCCTGAAGGTTAAACTTCTATTCCTGCAAAACTCTGGATCAATTTACATGATAGACTGACCTAGAAAGCATTATACAATTAGACTGAAAGTGGAATATTCTACTGTCAAACATTACTGCATTCGTTGTCCTTCAGCTGTGGGGACAACTGCTGGAAATGACATAAGATTGTTTCCAGTGTGGATGATCACCATAACTCCAAGAATCAGCCTTGACAGTGTGATAGAAGTCTCAAGTAGAACCTCAGCATTACTGACCTTAAATGGGCATTTTTTTTAAAATGACACTTAATTTTTTTATTTTATTTTTTTAAAGATTTTATTTATTTATTTTTAGACAGAAGGGAAGGGAGGGAGAAAGAGAGGGAGAGAAACATCAGTGTGTGGTTGCCTCTCACGTGGCCCCCACTGGGGACCTGGCCTGCAACCCAGGCATGTGCCCTGACTGGGAATCGAACCGGCAACCCTTTGGTTCGCAGTCCGCGCTCAATCCACTGAGCTACAACAGCCAGGGCCTTAAATGGGCATTTTGATACCATGTAATAATCACAGGAGATTGCTATAGTCCTTTGAAAGATCACTATTTCAAATGACATCAGAGAGGGCCATATCTTAGCTGTCATTGTCTTACACACAACTTAATGGTTTAATATCACTTGTAGACACATTCAATCTCCCAGTGCAGATGCTGTGTACAAAAAGTTTAGTGTCTATGTATATATCAATGGCATGGTTTTACTGTCAAGAACTAGAGTAGCCTTATTAACAAATTACTACTAAGAAGGTATCAACATTTAGGTAAAATCCTAAGCCGATGTTTTTAGCACTAATCTTTCAAAACTCAGCTAGTCAGTTCAAAATTGCTTCTAGCAGCATAGAACTCATTTTGTTACTTTCATAGCCAGGGTGATAGACATTTTGCAACCAATGTATCATAATAAAACAGTGGGAAATTTTTCTCTGTATCAAACTTCACATTTTCTTCCTTCCTGAAAAGTGCCTACTAACTTGTTTTTATCATTTTTCTAGGTCAACTGCATCTATGTCATGCTTTGTTAGAACTTAGGTGTCTGAAATCACTTGCCCACATACTCCAGAATTGATCTAGATGTGTGTCCCAAACAAAGTCTGGTTTTGCCTGATGGCATCTGTGGGGTAAGTGGAGGCAGGCTGGTTTCCTCACCCAGGTGTCTGGGTAGCTGAGGGAAGCAGTGTTCCCACAGCCTTGGAGGGGCCTGATAACCAGTGCTCTCACAGCCTTCAGACTGGATCCGATAAACTGTTCCCATAACATGAAGTGGGCTCGCATGCACAGAATTATGTTATGTTATGTAATGTTCTGGCAGTTTTCCGGCTTTGTTCCCCTCTAGTACTTAAACAGGTAGGGACTCCCTGCTGGGGCGGTGATGATGAGAGACACGCAAAGGGACAGGTGCCACGATGGGTGCCACGCTGGGGAGCAGGGGCCATGACATGAGACATGCAGATAGACACGCAGCTTGCAGCGTGCGTGGCTTGCCCACCTGTGAATAAAGGCATGTCAGACATCCCAACGGCTCTGTGAGTATTTTGCCATCTGCATGAATACCATGAACCTGTCTGGCCTTGGAAGGGTGGCAACACAGCATCCTCACATATTACCTCTGTGAGAAAATAGGATGTCCTGTGATCTGGATGCAAATACTGGTCAAGCTTCTCAACTTTCTTAAGATGGCAACCTTATCACATTAAATCAGCACAATAGTTGGCAACATGGCCCTTTTAAAGAATGATATGACTTAGGCAACTTACTTGACCTTTCACTGCCTCCCTTTACCCACTGAAAAAAATGAACTTTTTAAATCTTTATAATTGTGTACAAACAAATGCTTAGTCAATAATAGCTATTATTAGTGTCTGAATTTTCTAGCCTATGAACCTACCTATCACGGACACTACCACCCCTTCAGACATCATCAGAGAATATAAACTCAATGCATCTTATCTATGCAGATTCCCCTTGGCTGCCTGGGGAAGTTTTACTCATCCCTCAAGTTTCATCTCAAACTTTATCTCCACTAGGATCACTTCTTTGACTCTTCCAGATAGGTTGAAGAGAGTCTTCTTTTGTA
This sequence comes from Micronycteris hirsuta, assembly GCA_004026765.1. Lineage (NCBI taxonomy): Eukaryota > Metazoa > Chordata > Mammalia > Chiroptera > Phyllostomidae > Micronycteris > Micronycteris hirsuta. Next base: position 3,516 of record PVJI01007737.1, on the reverse strand, counting down.
CAATATGAACATTCTTCCATTACAGTAACTGACTAATTTCATTGTCGTCATTGGCTTGTCTAACTCTAAAATAACTGCAAGCCCTTTTGAAGTAGAAACATTAAAAATATATTTGGATCCCCAGAACCTAGCACAGTGCCTGGCATATAGATGGCTCATGCACATTTGCTGAGTGAATGAACAAATGAATTCAGTGGCTATGTAAATCCTTGCTAATGAAATATAATAGTTAACATTCCGAAGGCTGGTGCATGTACTTTCAATTTTATTCTTGAATCACCTTATGCCACCAGAAGACGGTATCATAGGATCATATTAGCTTAGTATTTGCTGAATCAGTTTCACTAACTTGCACTTTAATGTTATGCTTTAGGCAGTTATCAAAGATCATTAAAAATAGCCAAACAGCTATATGGATATCCCTTCTGCATTTATTGTAAATCTGTTATGAAGGTCACTGTTCATCATATTGTTCAATGTCCCCTTTATACAATGTCACACAGAAAATTAATTTTATAATCTAATGCCAAAAAGCCTTTATCTCTGTGGAATTACGATATTTTGTCCTGTCTGACCCTGAGAACTATTTAAGAGTACTGGCTGCAAAGTCAGAGAGCCCTTGATTTGAATCTTGGCTCCACTTAGGACTGTAGTTTTGTGACACTGGGCAAGATAGTTTTTCCAACCTCAGTAACTTCACCTGTAAAATGAGGATTCTAACACCTACTTATTATGATTGTTGTGAAGATAGACGTATTGTCAAAGCACCTAGCTGAGTCCTTGGCACATAATTTATGTTAAGTATGTGGTAAAAACTAATTTACTTTTTTTCCCCCTTGGCTGCTAGGAAGCACAAAGACAAACATGATACTTAATCATAGCAACTATATAACTTTTCTACTTTTTTTCTTTCTTGATCCTAATTTAGACTTTTTAAAATTTTATTATTAAAATCTACTTCAATTATGGAAATAAAGCATATAAAATATATAAATAGATTATTACCTAGGGTCTCACACAAAAAAAATTCACCATTAGTTAGAAGCCCTAGAGTTATAATTATCATAGATAGATATAGAGTAGGAAATGTTGAGATTTAGTGGACAAAGTAGAAAACCCCAATATTTCTACACATTCCCCCACATGAAGTACCATAATATCAAAAATACCACCATTAGAGATCATTTCAGGGATTTTATCCCATAGGACTCTTAAAAAATAAATATATAAATATACAAGGGTGGCAAAGTAACTTTACAGTTGTGAGTATGTGAAACAAGTTTTATGCTCATATTATTATTTATTCTTATATTATGTATTTTTCCATATGAATAACTGTAAGCCTACTTTAGCCCACCCCTGTGCATTAAAGTATTGTTCACTTTTTATCATCAAGATTAATAGGATCAGCCCTGGCTGGTGTGGCTCTGTGGATTGAGCGCAGGCTGGGAACCAAAGGGTCTCAGTTTGATTCCCAGTCAGGGCACATGCCTGGGTTGCGGGCCAGGTCCCCAGTGGGGGCCACGTGAGAGGCAACCACACATTGCTGTTTCTCTCCCTCTCTTTCTCCTTCCCTTCCCCTCTCTCTAAAAAAATAAATAAATCAAATCTTAAAAAAAAAAAAGATTAATAGGATCAAAGACAGGAAGGATTGCCTAGAGGAAAAGGACATGGAGAATGATAGAAGCGGGGGGGGGGGGGGGGGGGGGGGGATGGTTAAACACAGATTATGGACTTCGCTTGTATCCTAATTTGCTTCAGGTAGGCTTTATCATACTATTCTTTGGGATGTGATTTAATAAGAAATCATCACCTTACGTTATGTCTTTTAACTAAAGAGACCTATTATGGAACATGCATTTGAATTGTTAACAGATATGCTTGTGGAAAAAAATGGAGAAAAGTGGGCAAAATGCTAGAACAATAAAGTAGATTGCAATGTTAATTCTTAATGATTAATGGTTGCATTTATTCAATAAGAATTTATTAAATACCTGTGATGTGCTATAAAGAAATTAGATAGTAGGAAATACAAAGATTAATGAGACATAAAGTCTTTCCCTTCAATGAATTGGCATTCTATTGTGACAAAGAGACATAATAGAAGGACTAGAAAAGGCCAAACATATTCACCAGACATTTATGTGGATAACAACTAGGTATCAGGAACATTGCCAGGACCTGTGGGTATATCATATATATTTTTAAAATTAAAAAGTATATCTTGTTTACATATATTTGCATGTAATTATATGTATGCCTATAAATTTAATTATAGTAGCCTCCAGTTTTTAATAATTTATGTTGCGTTACAGGTTTTACATATATTATATCCATTCTTCACAACAAATCTGCATGATAGAGGACATTCTTTCACTTTTCAAACTGAAGATACTGAAGTTTAGTTAAGTGAAATAGTTAACAAGGGACAGAGATGAGATTCCAACCCAGGCCAGCGCCCTTCCCCCATCACAGTCTGACTACCACAATATTCTTTTCTTGGCCTTTGACAGTACCAAAAAGAGATGAGGGGGTCGTAAGGATGGGACCAGGATGGGCTCTGGTTCTAGTTTTTGGCCATTGAGTGATTTGGAGAGCTACCCAAATGGGTGGTTTGCAGTCTACCTATCTTGCCCTGCAAGCATCTTGCTAGGTGTGGTGGGCAACCTTTGAGATGGTCCCCGAAGATCCCTGTCTAGTACTTTCCATACCAACTAATCACTTGATTCTAACCAATAGAATGTGGCAAAGATTGGAATGTCACTTCAGTGAGTCACTTACAAAAGACTGTGGCATCCATCTTGTTCCTTCTTTGTCCCTTTTTCACTCTGGCTCCCTCTGTGAGAAGCCAACTGCCATTTTGAGAACTGCCTATGGAAAGACCCACATGGTAAAGAGCTGATGTCAGCCTGCCTGCAGCCACATGTGAGAGCTGGATAGTGGATTACCCCTCGCCTGCCCCAGAGGAGCTGTGAGGTCAGTCCACAGCCCCGGCTGACACCTTGATTGCAGCCTGATGAAAGATCGTGGACCATGTAAATCCAGGTAACTTGTGCCCAGATTTTCCTGATTTACAAATACTGTGAGATAATAAATGTATGTTGTTCTAAGCAAGTAGGTTTTCAGGTAATTTGTTCCACCAAATAGTTTATACACTAAGGAAAAAATGATTTCCAGATGTGTAAAGAGTTGATTCTAGCAGAGCAATGACTGGGCTACTGACTCAACATAGCAACGAGTTCATGACTTGAGCTCTTAAACCATTAAAACATTTACTGAGCATTTACCAAGCACCAAACCCACAGTATATTGTCCTAGTTTTCTATTTTTTTAATTTTTTTTTTTTTTTACTTTTTGGGTTTTTTAAATTTATTTATTTAGTTTTAATTACTTTATTGTTGTTCAGTTACAGTTGTCTGCATTTTCTCCCCACCACTCCCCCCCAACCCCAGCCAAACCTCCCTCCCTCCCTTGCTTCCACCCTCCCCCTTGGTTCTGTCCATGTGTCCTTTATAG